>CAUYPK010016164.1:0-72830 GCA_963574355.1 Loris lydekkerianus | reverse complement strand
CACCGCCTCATACTTCTGGGGGGCTACACCCAAACACCCTGGGCTTGTTATTTTTCTTTTTTTTTTTTTTTTTTTTTTTTTTTTTTTTTGTAGAGACAAGAGTCTCACTTTACTGCCCTCGGTAGAGTGCCATGATGTCATACAGCTCACAGCAACTTCCAGCTCTTGGGCTTAGGCGATTCTCTTGCCTCGGCCTCCTGAGTAGCTGGGACTACAGGCGCCTGTCACAATGCCTGGCTATTTTTTTGTTGTGGTTTGGCTGGGGCCAGGTTTGAACCTGCCATCCTCGGTATATGGGGCCATCCCCCTACTCATTGAGCCACAGGCACCACCCTGATTTGTGCTTTTTAAAGATTCATTCTGGCTGCTGTGGAGTCAGGATTGTGGGGGAGTGATAGTGCAAGCTGGGAGATGAACAAGGGCTCTAAGCAAGACATGAGACTGGATTGGACCAGTGAAGTGACAGGAGAGATGGAAAAAAGTGGGTGTGTTTTTGAGGCAGAGCCCACTGGACTTGCCAAGGGTTGGCTGTGGAACAGAGGAAGCTGGGAGAGGCTGTGGGCTTTTGCTCCATAGAGGGGGGCTCTAGGGTACCCATACTCCAAAGGAAAACTTTCTACAGGTGTCTACCTGCTGGGGTTGGCATGAGAAGGGCAAATGGCAGGAAAAGGAGAGCTTTTCTTTCCTAGAGTCTCCTTTATAGATAGGATTTCAGGAGTGCTTCCATCCCCCAAATTAAGTGCCTTGTGACACTGAGATATTCTTTTCCCAGAGCAGGTTTTACTTTGGGAGAGATTGGAGGGTCCAGTAGAGAGGAAAAACCAGAGACCAAGATCAGGTGTCAGCACTGCTTGTATTTGCACCTGTGTTCGCAGTCCTGGATTTCTGCTTTGGTACAGGGGTCCTTCCTGCCCCCTTGCTGGGTTGGAGAGGAGGATGATTCATGGAACAAAGGGCTGTCTCACAGGGGTCCAGGCCTCATTAGGAGGAGCTTCATCAGCCACTGACAGTAGGGGCTCACTGGAGGCAGATAGGCCTTTGGGATAGACCATGTCCAAAAGAAAGAAGCTTCACTTACAAAACATCGGCTCCTCTCTGAGAACTAGTTATTCCAATTAAGCCATCACAAAATCTGCTCCCTTAATAGCCTCCAGTGGGGCAGCCCACTGAAAAGCACAAGCCTTGGGCACTGTTTTGTGGAGGACAGGTTGGAGGGGAACTGCTGTGGGGTGGGGTGTAGTCTTGCATGTTGATAGTCACCTGTTGCTCCCTGGGCAGTAGGAAACAGCATTGTGAGAAGGACATGGGCAGTCAAGGAGTGCCTTCTAGGGGACCTTCCTTACTGTGAAAGGTCACGGCCTCCTGCTGTCAGAGGTGTTCCCTAGATAAGGACCAGTGGGAGAATGACTCTCCCACCTGGCCCAGGGCTGCCGTAGCATCAATAACTAGTACCTGTAATGGATCTCCAACCACCGTGCTGAGGGCTTTCCGCCACTCTTATTTATTCTTACCAGCTGATTCTGGCCCACACATATGTTTAGTTTGGCCCTCTCAAAGTGTTTTAAAAATTCTGACTCAGTTGCCAACATTTTAAATTCAGGAAATTTATGTAAAAAGCCAGATCCAGTCCTCTGGGAGGTATGTCTTTCCCATGGTCCCTGGTCTAGTGAGGGGTGGAGCTAAGATTTGTACCTGTCAGCCCTGAGTCCATAGCCCCTATTTTTTTGCTGTGCGAGACCCTGGCTTAGGAGTGCCCTCTTTGTTGGAAATGAAGTGGAATGTACTTTCATGATTTCAGGGGAGAAATGGATGGGTGCGTTTGTAGCCCTTTTCCCTTACTCTTACCCCATCAGTGACAGGGCAGAGCAGAGTTGGGCAACATGTAGGGTAGTCAGGGCTCTCTGTCAGAAGCAGCCTTCCTCACATGCTTTTCCCTTTTTGTTTTATTTATTTATTTATTTATTTATTTATTTTAGAGAGAGGGTCGCACTTTGTTGCCCAAGCATTAGGGCAGTGACATGATCATAGCTCACTTAAACCTCAAACTCCGAGACTCAAGTGATCCTTCTACTTCAGCCTCTGGAGTAGCTGGGAGTATAGGCATGTGCTACCACTTCCTGTTAATTTTTTGGTATTTTTTGTAGACAGGGTCTTGCTTTGTTGCTCAGGCTGGTCTCAAACTCCTGAGCTCAAGCGATCCTCCTGCCCCAGCTCCCAAAGTGCTGATCTAAACACTCAGTTCGTGGAGCCCAGTTAGGGTGGCAGTTGTGGGTTGCTGCACTGCTTGTGTTCTCCTGCATAGGGGAGTCTGAAGGTCAAGAGCATGGTCTCCTGAGTCAGATACAAACACGGTTATCTTGGGCAAGTCAAGTCACTTAAGCTCTGAGCTTGAGTTTCCTCCTCTGCAAAGGGAGGTGGCGTCATATCCACCCACAAGGAAGGACTATTCTAAGGGCTGAGTGAGGTCTTTGTATGCCAGGCCACCCACCTCCTGCCTTGGTGAGTGCTCAGCAGTCTGAGCCGGCCTTGTTCCTGCCTCCCAGGCATCCAAGCTACTTGTACTACCAGGTGTCTGTCCTCCGGTCCTCACCCTCTGGTCCAGGTTATTTACCTACACCTTTGGAGCTGGGCAGCAACCAGCAAGCCTTCCTTCCCTCTTGTCCCTGCTGTTGATGAGTACTGGGTGGAGAGAAACTCCTGCCCAACGTCAAGTCTGAGGCAGGTGGGTCATCCTAGTCAGCTCAGAGATCTGGGTAGTCACATGGGCCTTAGTGAGCAGATGCTCCCTAGTTTTTGCAGGGCTGCAGTTAGATAGGGACACCCCAGGGATCAGCAGGAACAGACTGTGTGGATGGGGGCAGTGGGTGTTAGGAAGCAGATAGGATCCTGA
Source organism: Loris lydekkerianus (assembly GCA_963574355.1). NCBI lineage: Eukaryota > Metazoa > Chordata > Mammalia > Primates > Lorisidae > Loris > Loris lydekkerianus. The sequence continues at coordinate 69,940 of CAUYPK010016164.1, read as the reverse complement.
GCAGGGCTGAGGAACCTAGTTGACTTACAGATGGGCTGGGGCATGGGGCTCTCTCCCTCCTGACAGACTCCCTCTCTGACCTTTGCTGTAGGCATTGAGACAGTTTAAGATGAACAGGAACGTGGTGAAAAGTGTTCTGAACACTGAGCCCTGGATCTGCTGTCAAATTAGGACTCAGCCACAGACAGGATGTAAGAGCAGTCTAGAGCAGTCTCTGCTACCCATGACTCTTAAGGATTAGAGCAAATAATAGCTGAGAAAACACTTTGGATAGGCAGGAAGTGATGGATGCCACAAAGGCAGCCCAGCATGAGCTCAGGGATCAGACCCATTTCAGCCCATCACTAGCAGGACAAGGCATTGAACCTCACCTGTAAATGGCGCTAACAGATCACAGCTCACTGGGCTAGGAACAGGAGATGGTATGGATAAAGGAAGCACCTCCTGTGGGCTCTGTGAGGCCCACAAGTGAGAGTTGCTGTTATTACCTTGAAATTAGGTATTCCAGGTGAGATAAAGTTGGTTTGTGCTCTTATCAGGAGATCAGGGCAGCCCAGCTTAGGACCAGGCACCTGGGCCCACAGTGTCTCAGGGACCCAGTTGGAGCTTGCCCCACACCATTTCTGCATCCTGCTGACTGCCACACTCAGGATTGTGCCCTCAGTGCTGTGTTGTCCCTAACTTTGGATAGTATAGTCCTAGAAAAATCAGTCTTGTTTCCTCTCCTCTACCCTCCCCACTCAGGAGGCCTTCGCAGAGGGAGTGGGTTTCCTGGTGGGCCTGAGTTTGAGTGGAAGCTGGGGCTGGGCAGGTCATGGTCACTGAGTTTGAGCCTGCTGACCCTCCCCCCATGCCCTCTCCCTCTATGTCAGCTTTGGCCAGCCTCCTGCTCATTTGAGGACTCTTGATACAGGAAGGGGGAGATGCAGCCACCTCTACGAACTCTGGACCTCTCTGGGTGGGTGGGAGGAGGCTGGGGCAGGGCCTTATCCTTCTGTAATGGAGTAAGTGTGGGGAGGTCTGTCATGGTGCAGTGTAGGTTATGGGGTGATTTTCTGGGTTCCTGAGGATTTCCTAAGACATGAATATAATGGGGCTGCATTTTGTTGCAGATGGAAGAGAAGAGACGAAAATACTCCGTCAGCAGTGACAACTCTGATACCACTGACAGTAAGATCTTCCAATTTGGGGCTCCTACAGGGAAAGCATTTGAATAATTATGAGGTCTACAGATCCAGGTGGGAGGAGGCTTTCCCATTGTCTTTCCTTGACCAAGGGGCATGTTGATGAAAGCAGAAATCAAGTCAGGTCCCCCTGTTCCTAAGAAAGTCCTTGTACTTTACCAAGGCCTTCAGGGCTTGTTCTCTTCAGTCTATTCCTTTTCACCCTTGGAACAGAATAGCCCCTCTCTGGGCCTTTGCATATGTTGAGTCAGGACCCTTGTAAGAAGTCTCTACATAACAGATACAAAACTTGTTGCTCTATTGTAATTACTGGTTAAGTATCACTTCCTAACCAGTGCTAAGCTCTTTGATGAGAGGGTTCATGTCTTGATCATTGCTATATCCCCAGCTACCCTGTGGCACAGAGTAGTAGTAAGTATGCGGTAAATGTTTACAGAACAAATTAACAAAGAAGCCTAATCTCCATGGGATCTTAGCAATAGAATCTCAAAAGTAGACTTGTGTATGGGGTATGTGTGTCTGTTGGACGTCGGGGGAGGGGGTGCATTTTCAAGAAAAAAATGAAGTTTAGGGAGCCTACCCTGAAATTTGGAGAAGAGAAAGGAGGAGGCCAGGCATGTTGGATTGAGGAGTTCCATCTGCCGTGGGTAGGAGGAATATGCTGCTGGGATAATCCTATCTAGGCCTTGTGGATGCCCAGGCTAAGGAAGAGGCTGTATTGTCAGGGAGGCAGGGCCTGGAGCCCTGCAGCTCTAGACTGTGCTTGTTCTAGAATAATTCTAGAACATGCTTGTTCATATATGTGATGTATAGGTGGGATTAGGGGGATCTCTGAGGTCCCTTCTAAGCACCCGGAGTTGCACAGCCCCCAGAGGCTGAGGATGTATATACTAACACAGCTGATCAGTAGCCCCTTCCCTACTTCCCGGTCTCATTCACTATCCTTTGGGTTCTGTTTGCTCACTTTGGCTCTATTGTCCAACCTTGCCAAGCCCTTCCTGCAGCAGGAGATCGCAGCATCTGGCATTCTGTGGTTGCAACATGCTGCCTGTGGCCTGGCTCAGTAGAACCCAGAACTGTGTCCTCTGCTTCTAACCTTATTACAGGCAAAGGAGCCCTCTGAGAGGGCCAAGAACCTGCAAGGGTATGGGCCCTAGAGCTGCATCAGGGCTGGCCCAGGTGGGGGCTGACTCCCTTTCCCCCCACCACATGGCTATACCCCTATTTACCTAAAGCCTTGGGGTTTCCTTATGGCCCGTTTTATAGTGCCTTTGACTTGTAGGGGTTGAGACCACTGTCCTGAAGTATCCAGCAAGGGCCTTAGAAGCTAATAATAGTAGCTAATATTTATTGATTAATCATTTTATGCCAGGACTGTGCTAGATTTTACAGTTAAAATGTCATTTAAGACTCATAAGAACCCTTTGACGATAGTTATTCTCTTACTCTCATTTTATGGAAGAACAAACTAAGGATTAGAGAGAGGAAGTCATTTTCCTAGGATGAGAAACAAGTGAGTAGCAGGATCAGGGCTCAAGGTGGTGGTTTGTGGGTCTACTTGAGAGCAACGCTCTTCCCACTGCCCTGCCCAGTATCTGTATAACTACTGGTCGTCATCCAAGCGTATCATGGAAGTACTTCATCTGAGGCATGTGGAGAGTGGGCATGGAAGGCTTATTCCAGCTCTCTGTGACCCAGGAGTACACAGAGACCCAAAGAGAGAGGCCCAGGGACTTGTCTGGAGTCACACAGCAAGGTAATCCTGAGCCCTAGTAATTGCCTTTGATTTTCCCTGCCCCTTCTGCTCAGTGAGTGGAGGGGAGACTGAGGCCCAGAGCAGAGACAGTCCACCACGTGCTCAGAGAGGTCTTCTCTTCCTGAACCTTCCTTTTAAAAGGCTTCCTGTTCTTGGACAGGGTTGTGTTCTTGACCTTCCAGCACCCCTAACAGACTATTCTCTCTCTTTAGGTCACGCTACGTCTACATCGGCATCACGATGCTCCAAACTGCCCAGCAGCACCAAGTCAGGCTGGCCCCGGCAGAACGAAAAGAAGCCATCCGAGGTGAGTAGTGACAAGCTTCCCAGAGACCATGGGGAGGGAGGGAGTGCTATGAGGATGTGAAGGGCAGTGCCAGGGAGGCCAGTGTGGCTGAATGGGTGGAGGGCTAATTCACCTAAGCCTTGTAGATTGTTGTGAAGATGTTCCTGTTATTTGGAGTGAGGGGGCGAAGCCTTTCAAGGATTACAAACAGGGCAAAGATACAATCTGATGTTTTTTTGTTTTTTTTTGGCTGGGCCCAGGTTTGAACCCGCCACCTCCACCTTCCGTATATGGGCTGACGCCCTACTCCTTGAGCCACAGTCGCCGCCCCAATCTGATGTTTTAATGGAAAGTCTGACTGACTGCTATGAGAAAGGGAGATCAGTTGCAGTCTTCCAGCAGAGAAACAGTGGTGACTTAGAGCTGGGTGGTGGCGGTGGAGTCAGAAGCAATGGGATTGATGATGATATTAAGTTGTAAATAAATAAAAAAAATTAATTAATTTTTTAAAAAGAAGCAGTGTTGGCTTGGCGCTCATAGCTCTGTAAGTAGGGCATCAGCCACATATACTGAAGGTAGTATGGGTTCGAACCCAGCCTGGGTCTGCTAAACAACAATGACAACTGCAGCAAAAAGAATAGCCGGGCACTGTGGTGGGCGCCTATAATCCCAGTTACTCAGGAGGCTGACGCAAGAGAATCACTTAAGCCCAAGAGTTGGAGGTTGCTGGGCTGTGATGCCACGGCACTCTACCGAGGGCAACATAATGAGACTCTATCTCAAAAGAAATTAAAAAAAAGAGAGAAGCAGTGGTGTTTGGGACATTTTGGAGGCCAAGGGTAACAAAGATTTGCTGATGTGGGGATAAAGGATGGGGTCTTCCTAGCCATCCAGTTAGTCATGCACTCTTTATTTATTTCTCTTTTTTTGAGACAGTGTCTCACTTTGTTACCGCAGTAAAATGCTCTGGAATCACAGCTCACAGCAACTTCAAACTTTTGGGCTCAAGCAATTCTCTTGCCTGAGCCTCCCAAGTACCTGGGACTACAGATGCCTACCATAATGCTCAGCTCTTTTTAGAGATGGGGTCTTGCTGTAGCTCAGAGCCGGTCTCCAGCTTGAGAGCTCAGGTCAGCCTGCCTCAGCCTCCCAGAGTGCTGGGATTACAGGCATGAGCCACCTTGCCCGGCCATATGCATTCTTTATTCAGCCTTCCTTACTTTGACCTGAGGTGAGTCTTGCAGCAAGCGAAGGTGTTTGTGGCCTCTGGAACCCTGGGGAAGAGCACTGGGGATGGGTAAACTAATGGCCTCCCAGGCCTTGCTTCTTCCTTTCCCAGAAAAGATAGGGCCTTATTGCTCCTTCTCAGGTCTTCAGTGCTAATGCTGCTCTGTTGCTGAGCCAAGAGGACTTTGTCACACATGAGGCATCAGGAGCTGGGGGTTTCAAACCTGGCTCTTAAGTGGGACTCTGGGACAGTGCCTGTGGCTCAATGGGTAGGGCGCCATATACTAAGGGTGGCGGGTTCAAACCTGGCTGTGGCCAAACTGCAACAAAAAAATAGTGGGGCATTGTGGCGGGCACCTGTACTCTCGGCAACTCAGGAGGCTGAGGCAAGAGAATCGCCCAAGCCCAGGAGTTGGAGGTTGCTGTGATGTGTGATGCCACCCCACTCTAACCGAGGACGATAAAGTGTCTTGTCTCTACAAAAAAAAAAAAAAAATCAAGTGGTACTCTGTACTTGAATCCTACAGAGTAGCCAGGCACTGGGGCCCCACACTAGTCTAGTCATTGAAATTAGCTCACAATTCTCAGTCTTCTTGTAGATAAGGAGAGTGTGGATCTCAAGGTCACATGGCCAAGACCTTAAGTCCTTGGAGCTAATAGGCCCAGAGTTCAGAGACTGAACCTTTGGCATAGGGTGTGGGAGGGTATCTTTGTTCCTAGCTGGTTTCCTCCTCTTCCCTTCCTCACCACCGGTGGATGCACACCCTCATCCTGCTGCCAAGATCTTTAGCCAACCCCTGGGGGCTTCCATGGAGCCTTGCGTTTGAAAAAGCACTCTTCCTCCTCCCCCTCTTCCTCCTCCCTTCCCCCTCTTCCCCTCCCCTACTTCCCTCCTCCTCTGTCTTCTCTCCCTCCTTCCTCTTTCCTCCTCCCCTTCCCCCTCCTTATCCAGCTATCCTCCCCTAAGACACTGCCCTTGGGAGGTGGGGGCTATATCCTTTGAGACTAGATACCCCATCTCTCCCACCTGAGGTCCTTCCATGGACCCCTGGGAGTGGGGTGGAGACAGCTGGGGTAATCTCTAGGAGTGCAGTTAAGGAAGGGAATGCAAATGGAGGGGCGGGGAGGATGTTGTTGTGAGGCTCTGGCTGCTCTCTGGAGTAGCCCTGCTGGGTTGGGGGATGGGATGTGCGTAAGTGCTGCCTGGGAGGCAAAAGGCAGGTGGAGCCTTGGGTCCTGCCTGTAGGTTGTTTGGGACCTCCTCTCAGTCTCCTGACCCCCTGGGATTTCCTAGCTGCGGTTGTTGAATTAGTAAAACGGTAGCCACCTTTATGTACCTTCCTGGTCCTGGGAATCAGGAATTGTCTTGCCGGTTTGGGACTTAAGGAACCTGTCTCAGAGAATCCCACCTATTTTCTGTTTTTAGTGGTGGTTCAGAAGTTGAATGGGGAAGTTCTGGCTCTAGGGGGAGCTCAGACCAGTCTCCTGCCCTGCTCTGCTCTCTCCAGGAAACAAGGGTCAGCAGAGACTGAGATGAAAGATCAGTTTGCATGGGGTAAGGCATGGTGGTTTATGCCTGTAATCCTAGCACTTTGGCAGGATTGCTTGACGCCTGGAGTTCAAGACCAGTCTGAACAAGAGTGAGACTCCTGTCTCTCCAAAAAGTTAGAGAAATTGGCCAGGCATCATGGCCTGTGCTTTTAGTCTCAACTATTCAGGAGGCTGAGGCAGGAGGATCTCTTGAACCCAGAAATTTGAGGTCGCAGCGAGCTGTGATGAGGCCAGTGCATTCCAGCCTAGGCGGCAAAAGTGTGAGAATCTGTCTCAAAAACAAAACGAAACAAAATTTGTATGGGGCATAAAATTTCCCTGCCTTTCGGGTTTTCCAGCTCAGAGGCTTTGTACCTTTCCCCACCTGCAAGTAGTCAAGCCATGGTTAAGAGTATTGGAGCCTGGCCTCCTTGGTACTGGCTACACGTGGTCCTAGGTCCAAGCCCAGGAGACTGTAGCTCTGAGATCTGCTTAGGAAATAACCTCCCCTCAAGTCCTGGGCTCCAGGAGAGTTAACGACGCCCTCCCTACCTTGAAGCCTTCAACTGTTGCCAAGGACAAGCTTTTCCTCTGTAGCAGGCTGGAGAGCAGCCTGCGCGGTTTCCCTGGTCCCCTAAGTGAGAAGGTTGAGCTGTGGCCGACATAAATTGTGAGTTATCATGGGGCCAGAGGAAACTGTCAATGAAAGCTTCCAAATTATTTGGCTCATGAGAGGGTGGAAATGAAAGCAAGGACTTGGCAGCAGAAAATGTTTGCACTAAATCTCCTTGCTGGACTGCTCTCTTCTCTTTCTGTGAATGAGTTGGAAATGGGGGGAGCCTTTATAGTCTGCCTTGGACATCCTGGGGAAAGGGGCTTGGACATCCTGGGGAAAGGGGCTCTGGGAGTCCCATCTGTCCAGTCACCTGGAGTATAAAGCTGTGAAGTGGCTATTAGGTTGGTCATGTGGTCTGCTCTTGATCTGGCACAAGTCCCCAGTGGGAGCACTTACAGTGTGTGATGCAGCAACCCCTTCCCTGGTGGCTGCAGAGCCGTGGAACCTGTGGTTCACTCGTCTCCTCACCTCTAAATATGGGTAGTGATGGGGTGGGGATTTGAGGTCCAGGTGTGCTTAGCATAGTACAGGCAGTGGGCATGATGAACCCAAGACCTGTGCAAGGCTGGGGTTGGGTGTAAGGTGAGATAGGCAGGGGTGCCCTGTGATGACCAGTCAGAGGCTGACCTTCCCAGTGCACCCCAGCAGTGCAAATCAAGGGGCAGTGGTGAGATGCCTCAGGGCCAAAGAAAGTGCTTGACCTGAGTCAGGACCCTGGACAGGGCTAAGGCCGCCAGGCCTAATTTCCCATCTGGCCCTGTCCCAGTGGGTGGCCCCTCAGCCAGCGTGAAAGGACAGGCAGTGTGTGTTTCAGTACTGAGGGCTGGGGGGACAGGCTCTGGGGCTCCTGAGAGGTAAGGTGCACAAAGTCTCAAATCTGCCCTGGGATTCCCTTAGGCAATGGAAGGATAAGGCGGGGCTGACCCTGGGGGACTCACTCAGGCTGCTGCCTGCCTCTACCTGTGGGATGCCAACAAAACAGAGATCTGTCCCTTGGCTGTTACCATCTGCCCTTAAAGGAAGGGAGAGGATTGACCTGGCCTAGGGAGCTGATATTGCTGTGTAAACCCTGCTTAGGCCTTGGATTTCTGGCATAGCCATTGCTAGTGCTTAACCCTTTATAGGACACATCTCACCCCACTCCCAGGGATAGGGCTGGTGCCTTCTGTCCCCCTAGCACTGAGCTAGGCCTACTAGGCCTACTAGTCTGTAGTACTGCTCCAGGTACCTGCATTTGGATGTGTGTGTGTATAAATTTATGGGGTACAAGTATAATTTTGTTACATAGTTACACTGCATAGTGGTAAAGTCCTGGCTTTTAGTACACCCACCACTGGGATAGTGTACATTGTACCTATTAAGTAATTTCTGATCATCCAGCCCCCCTCCTACCCCCTAACTTGTACTTTTTAAAAGATCTCCTGTTGGGAGCCAGGGTTAAGAGCTACTGTCATAGACTTTTCCTTTTGCTTAAGATAGGACTTTCTGGCTTGGTTGGTCCCTGAAAACTCTTTGGGGTTTTTTGAGGGGGGAGATTGGAAGCTGTGGCTAGGGTGGAGGAGGATGGGGAGGCTGTTCAAAGACTTACTCCAAGGCAGGGAGTGTGGGTGGGGGTAGTCCCCCCAGCCCATCTCTTTCCCACAGGGGCTAGCACTGACAGATTTCTGCCCAGCCCTAGACCTCTTGGGGGTGTGACCTGGAGGCCAGCCGTGCAGTTTGGAAGCCACTGTTCCAGCTGTCTCTTTAGGCCTGGGGCACAGAGGCAAGAGGAAGGGCAGGCCAGGCACTGGGGATTTCCCCAGGCAGGCTGTCTAGAGGTAGAAAGCTGTGTTTTCAGGAAGTCAGAGTCCTCAGAAGTCAGCCAGTAGGCAGAGAAGTAATGTGGGTCTTTGGACCAGGAACTGCTGATGCTGAATAAAATCAGCAAGCAGGCAAGAACACCTAGTAGGCCTAACTCAATGCTAGGGGGACAGAAGGCACCAGCCCTATCCCTGGGGAGCTTGCCCTCTGCCAGCAGGATGCAGGTGCTACACAAGAAAGTGGGTGTTAAGGGAGATGCAGCAGCTAGCTTTGCCAAAAGGCCCAGGCCTTGTCACTGAGGAGGTCTGTGACCCTCCCTAAATGAGCCTGTAGAACCCTGCCAGGGACCTGCTATAAAGTTTATGCAGGGTCATTATCTGTATAACCTGGGGGTGTCCCAGAGGTGAATGGAGCTGGATGGGGAATGTCTGGTGAAGCTGGCTGTCCTGAGATGGAAGCCTGGGTAGTCCCAGAACAGGGCTGGCAGGAGCTGTGATCCAACTGTTGGCTCTTTCGTAGGTTCTGGTGACAAATTCCTACATCCCTAGATGAGGGAATGGGGGTAATTTGCATGTACCACTGCGATCCTTGGATCCTTGCTCTCAGGGGACAGGGCCTTGAGCAAGGAGATGAATAGTTTCTGCTGCCAGCAAGTGGGTGTCCCCCAAACCCTGTGTTCCTACATAAGGACTGCTTCCCCCCACCAAGAAAAGTAATGAGTGAAGATGCAAGATCCAGTTATTGGCTTAACCCCTGCTTTTAAAAATGGGATCCTTCTGTCCTGGGTGTAAAGTGACAGTAAGGTAGCCAGAGTGTGTTGGGACTCCAAACTGCAGGATAAAAAACTGCCTTCCTAAGGACCAGAGGTGTTAGCCAGTTGTTTGAAATAACTTATTTTACATTAAAACAATGATAGCATATGTTGTAGTAAAATGAAAAAAGGCCACAAACTTGAGAGAGAAAACAGAAGAATCCAAAAAAAGGTTTTGCTTGCCCCTGTGGTTTTGAGCCAAGTTTCCAGCTCACCAACAGTTCCTCTGCTACCCTGTGACACAGGCAGGCAGTGGATTGCCTAAGCTCACAGGTTCAAGGGGTGGTGGTGGGGTGGGGGGGAGGGGACCCTCCTGCTGGGCTAAGTGCCTGTGTTGTGAGACTCACACTGCCTTCCTCTGGGGCGGGGGCAGAATCTACTTGTAGTATAGTTGGAAACTGTTGATCCGACAGCTGGAAAGGCCTTCTGGCCTCTGGGACTTGTCTTGCAAAAGAAATGTGTGTAATAAATTCTCTTTAAGAGCAGGAAGTGCTGTTATCCTCATGAAAGTAAAAGAAAGAGATGTTGAGTGTGTTGGTGATTTTATTTTTTTATTTTTTTTTAAGTATCTTACCAACTTAGCCTAGTGTTAGCTTGAAACATGACTAGGCAGAGGGTAGCTATTCTCAGAGCTTTTCTGGATTCTTTATGCTTACTTTTAACTAAGTTTGCTGTTGGCTGAGCTACTCTTTATCAGGTTATGGCCTAGGAAAGATTTTTTTAAAAGAACTACCTGGCTAGTTTGCAAGAAGTACTGCTGTGGTTAAAGAACATTGCAGACCTCAGACAAGTGGTTTAACCTCTCTGCATCTCATTCTTCACATCTGTGAAATGGGAGTTAACGTGAATGAGGCAGGACAATATGTGTCAAGTATTCAGCACAATACCTAGTGTGCCTAGCAAGGGAATTACTTTTCCCTATTTGCTATTGTTGCTAATGAGATGAGGTGCTCAGAAAATGACTATCATGAGGTGGCTCTTTGGGAAAGATCCCAAAACCTTCCTTGAAGGATGAGGAAGAAAAGGCCACTTTAAGCTCTACATTGAGACTCTTAGTGTGGACAGAGGTCAAGTAGAGACAGTCCTAGGCCAAGCACGGTCGCTCACACCTATAATCCTAGCACTCTGGGAGGCCGAGGTGAGTGGATTGCTTGAGCTCACAGGTTCAAGACCAGCCTGAGCAAGAGTGAGACCCCCCCCCCATCTCTAAAAATAGCCAGGTGTTGTGGCAGGCACCTGTAGTCCCTGATACTCTGGAGGCTGAGGCAAGAGAATCAATTGAACCTGAGAGTTTGAGGTTGCCATGAGCTATGACGCAGTGGTACTCTACCTAGGGCGACAAAATAAGACTCTGTCTCAAAAAAAAACAAATAAATAAAAAACAGAGAGACAGTCCTGGCCAAAGCAATTTTCATTGTCTCTGGATCAGTGACCAAGACCAGTTTTTCAGTTCTACCTGGAAGAATCCTTTGGGCCATCCTCTTCCCTCTACGCTCCCTGGTAAGACGAGACAGGAAGGTTTAGCAGGGGTCCTCAAACTTTTTAAACAGGGGACCAATTTACTGTCCCTCAGACCATTGGAGGGCCAGACTATAGTTTTAAAAAAAAAAACTATGAACAAATTCCTATGCATACTGCACATATCTTATTTTGAAGTAAAAAAACGGGAACAAATACAATCACACTGCCATGTGTGGCCCGCAGGCCATAGTTTGAGGACCCATGGTTTAGAGTTTAGGCATACTTCAAACATATCCTCAGGTTCATTAATTCATTTACTCACTCCACAGCATTTCTTTCTTTCCTTTTTTTTTTTTTAAAAGGCAGAGTCTCTGTCAGAGTGCTATGGTGTAATCATAGCTCACAGCAACCTCAAACTCTTGGGCTTAAGAGATCCTCTTGCCTCAGCCTCCCGAGTAGTTGGAACTACAGGTACCTGCCACAGCACCCAGCTAGTTTTTTTTGTTTTTAGTAGAGATAGGGTCTCAATCTTGCTCAGACAGGTCTGGAATTCCTGAGCTCAGGCAATACACCTCCCTTGGCCTCCCAGAGTGCTCGGAGGACAGGTGTGAGCATTTCTTGAACACCTGCTGTGTACCAAGCACTATGCCAAAAACAGGCACGATGATAAACAGGACATATTTGGTTTGTTTTTGTAGCTTGACTATTAGAGGAGATGGACATTAAACAAATAATTACAGAAATAATTCTGTTTTGTAATTATGTGATAACTGTTGGAGCTTTTCCTTAAGTAACTAAAATTCCACTTGGTGCCTCTTAGTCTGAAATCTATGATATAGTAATTCACCCCTTGAGAAAACAAAGCAGAAAACCACTGGCACGGTGGCTCACACCTGTAATCCTAGCACTCTGGGTGGCCTAGATAGGTGAATTGCGTGAGCTCATGAGTTTGAGACCAGCCTGAGCAAGAGCAAGACCCTGTTTCTAAAAATAGCCAGGTGTTATGGTAGATGCCTGTAGTCCTAGCTCCCCTGGAGGCTGAGGCAAGGGGATCACTTGTGCCTAAGAGCTGGAAGTTGCTTTGAGCTATGACTCCACAGTATTCTACCAAGGGTAACAAAGTGAGACTCCACCTCAAAAATAAATAAATAAAACTCTATTTAAAAAAAAAAAAAAAAGAAGAAGAAGAAAGCAGAAAACTGAGGTCCCAGGATGAAATGTTCAAGTAGCATCTATAAATCTTGTGATCATATACTAAAGCTCTTAATGTGGCATCTACTGGCTGTGCGGTCAGTACATGTTGGAAGTTGCCTGTTGTCATATTTGCTTTTGAAGGTCACTCAGACTCCACTGATACTTTCATGCAGAGCCTGTTTTAATTTAATTAGGTGTAGAGGGATAGACTTTTGAATGATTATGATCTTCGGTCTCAAAAATGAATGATTGGGGGGCGGTGCATGTAACTCAAAGGAGTAGGGCGCCAGCCCTATATACCAGAGGTGGTGGGTTCAAACCTGTCCCTGGCCAAAACTGCAAAAAAAAAGAATGGCTGGGCAAAGCCATGTGATATGTTTCTGGAACATTGTCCTTACAGCTGGAAGAGCCAGGTCTTCAGCCCCCTCCAGGGCTACGTTGACATCCCTAATGCTCAGATTGGTTATTAAATTAGAGTTTGAGGCCTCCAAACATTCTTCATACTGTTTGAAGGAGCTACAATTATCATCTCCCAAGCAGCTCAGCAGAACTTGGTTGCTAGGCAGCAGACCTTTAAAGACAATTTGTCAATTTCTGCCAAAAGAGAAAAAAGTAGTAAACATTCACATTGTAAGAAAATTGCTTGTTTTTCAGCTTCCAACTTTCTTGCCACAGCAAGCCTTTTTGTTCATCAGTGTCCATTTAATTCTTTATTTAGTTTTCATAAATCATTCTAAGGGTGCTATTTAGAAGAATAATTAAGCCTTTTTCAAGCCTAACCCCTGGCAATTTGAAACAAAAAGATGTTTAGTTTATAATCAGGCTGCCATATTTATGGACAGTTTTTATATAAATGTACAGAGTCTCCTTTGGAAGGTATATAGTATCCAGCTGCTCAGCTGTAGCTTTGGACAGCAACCAAGGAAGGTGGTAGCTGGTTCATAGAAGGGTCTTTAGTCATTTAACATTTGTTAGCCCCTAGCATGTGCCAGGCCCTGCTTGCTTCGCTGGGCTCCAACCCAGTGGCCTAGATAGACCTCATGGAGCTCACCTTCTAGTGAAGAAGCCGTGGCAAGAGACTGGGAGATTCTGATACAGAGGCTATGGATGTTCAGATAAAGTCCAGAGCTCAGCCTGGGATGAGGGAAGGCTTCTCAGAGCAGATGTGGGGTGGACCGACCCCTGGAGGATGAAGTGTGCCAGCCTCACGTGGGTAAGGGAGGAGTGTTCCAGATAGGGTGCAGCTGGTAAGAAGTGCTTGGGAAACTGCGAGTGCAGCCATGTGGTCACAGGCTGCATGTGGCTCTGCATTTCAGGGTGAGTATAGTGGGAGGACAGTGGAGAGCCACTGGTAAATGTGGAACTTGCAAAGGCCACCGTCAGATTTGCATATTCTAACTCTTAGGGAAACCACCTGATTTGACTCCATGTTAACTCCAAAGCACTGGGCAGTGAGCAAATGGTCCAAAGGAGCGGGGAGGCTGTGGGAAGTGCAGGGTAGCTTGAGAGTCATCTTGGCCTGGATTCCTTTGTCACTTACAACATGTAGACCTCAGGTAGGTTATTTAACCCAAATCCCAGGCTTCTCAACTATAAAATAGGGAAGATGGGAGTACCTACCTCACAGAGTTGGCACAGGGGCTAATAATATAGACTTATTATAATATACTAATTTAGGAGAAGCCTCAAGACTGTTAGTGTGCAGTGCGCTCTGCGTGTTTCCTGATACCACATGACAATGCTGCGCTCTTTGTGCTTCCATGAGTCCTCCTGAAAGGGCCATTAAGTGTCCAGTCTGCTATCTGCTCGCTGACCTAACTCTAACTCAGTATGAAACTTGGAACTCTCTTGGAACCAGAACACTCTTCCGTCTTCCCTGATGGCAATGGGAAGGACCTCTCAAGTAAAGCCCAGGACCACTTCCTTCGCTGAGTGCCAAGCTTAGTCCTCCCTAGGTCAAGGCCATTCTCCCCAGCTGGTGTGGCATTCCATCTGTAGCAGAGACTATGCTCTTAGGCTTCAAGCCTGTTCGAATGGAGGCTGCCTGGTACTCAGAGGTCCCTGTGAGGTCCCTGTGGTTGGGGATTTCAGCCTCTGGGTGTATCTAAGAGGTATCTCACTCTGTTGATGAGAGTTCAGAAAACTTCTAGGAGCCTGCTAGGGACTTTAGACTCATCAGATAATTCCCCAGGGAGTCTCTTGTATTCAGTGCCAGGCACTGAGAATATAGCCCGCAGCAGGACAGGTGTGGCTAGGGGGTGTGGCTAGGGAGAGAAAAAATCAACGTGAGTCAACTAGATACTTTGCAGAAGTGTAATTGCTAGGAATGAAGGCTGGGATGGTGAGTGGCTCAGAGGGGCAGTTAGCACTGCCCAGAGTTGGTGATTAGGCTGGATGACAGATCACAGCTCCCTCCATGGTCCTTAGAGGGCACCCAGTGACACTGATCTCTTGTAGGTTTGATTTCTGGGGCAGGATGATGGCCTGTCCCAGGTGGCCGATTCCCCAAGACATTAGAGCAACAGATCTTGGGACATTGCACCACGTGGCTTGCTTGGATTGGGAGAACTTTGAGGCAGCCATGAATCATTTTGGGGTCAATTTACCCTGCTGAGGCCCATAGAGATGTAACATAGGCCCAGCCCTGCTGGCCATGGCAGAGTCTCTCGAGGCCTCTGCTAGGAACAGAGCCAAAAGGGGGGGGCTGCTGAAGGGCCTGCCCCCAAACCACCCAGTGCCTGAATGTATGCTCTTGCATTAGCTTTGCTACTACTTGCTAATAAGATATGCAAATTATCAGGGCTGTGAAATCTTAGCCACATTCCATCTTCTGTTTAATTAGCATTTAATTGTAATCTGATTTTAATTTTTTCACACTGGCACCCTAATTAAATGTTAGGGTGTTAGTCCTAACAATTAAATTATATCGGCAAATAGAGTCTTCAAGAAACTTGACCTTTTTTAAGCCAGAGCCATCTCTAGCTAGATGCAGATGTTAATTAGATTCTGCAAGATGCTGCTTCCCGGTCTCTCAGTGCACCCATTTCAAATGTGTATTCCTTGTGGTTATAGACCTAGATTCAAATGAGGCACACAGGGTTAGTGATCAGGCCCCCAGCAGGCAGAGGTTACCACTGAATGGGTTTGTAAGTGAGCTGACTGGCCCAGGCACAGCACTGCATGCTGAGTTCTCCTGGGAGGGATAGGTTTGGAGTTTGTTCTGAGGCCTGAAGTACTTCTTGAAGTGGCTTCTCTAGTCTCCATGATGTGAGGTTTTTTGTGGGCTTTTTTTTTTTTCTTTGCCGTTTTTGGCCGGGGCTGGGTTTGAACCTGCCACCTCCGGCATATGGGGCGGACGCCCTACTCACTGAGCCACAGGCGCCGCCCGATGATGTGACCTTTTTAATTCAGGATTTTCAAGTGATTATCGCTGGGAAAGTTGGTACCTGAGTGAGTCACGTGGTGTCTAGAGGTGCCATCACATTCCACAGCAGTGCTTTGTCACAGTGAGATCAGACAGCTGGGGAGGAGGCATTACCAGTGCTGGCTGGGGCAGGGTTTAGAGAGTATGGTGGCATGGAGATGGGGTGGGGGGGGGGAGTAGCCAGAACTAGAAAGAGCAGTTTGCCCCTGAGTGAACAGGTGCTCAGAAGAAAACAAAAAGCATTGGGGTGTGACCACTCATAGCCTGGCTCTGAGAAATTTGGATGGGCTTGATTAAGAAGGAAGACAGCCCTGTCCTTCCTACCTCATCGCACACAGAGTGTTAATGTAGAGCTCCCTGGGCCTGCCCCGATGGCTCACGCCTATAATCCTAGCCCTCTGGGAGGTCGAGGTGGTGGATTGCTTGAGCTCAGGAGTTTGAGAGCAACCCGAACAAGAGAAAGATTACATCTCTGCTAAAAATAGAAAAACTGGCTCAGCACCCATAGGTCAGTGGTTAAGGCTCTGGCCACATATACCAAGGCTGGTGGGCTCAAACCCTGCCTGAGCCAGCTAAACAACAAAGACCAGTGCAACAAAAAAATAGCCGGTGTTGTGGCGGGTTCCTGTAGTCACAGCTACTCCGGAGGCTGAGACAAGAGAATCACTTAAAGCCTAAGAATTTGAGGTTGCTGTGAGCTGTGACACCACAGCACTCTACTGAGGGCAACACAGTAAGACTCTGTCTCAATAAAAAAAATAGAAAAAACTAATCTGGTGTGTTGGTGCACGTCTGCAGTCCCAGCTAGTGGGAGGCTGAGGCAGGAGGATTGCTTGAGCCCTGGAGTTTGAGGTTGCTGTGAGCTACGATGCCAAGGGCAACAGAGTGAGACTCTGTCTCAAAAAAAAAAGAAAGTAGAGCTCCTTCCCAGGTAGAAGACATAGTATCCTTGTTTTTGAGGGACTGTGGAGGTCCTGGGCCTTTTGTTTTCCTGAGGTTGGTGCCCTATGCTTTGTACCTTTACTTATGCCTGTGGGCGCAAATAGATAACATGATTGTAAGCCTCCCCTGGAAATTCCCTGAATAGTCATATAATGGCAGTTTTGCTTTCACAGAAACCTTCCTAGCCTCTAAGTTTTTCCTTTTTTTTTTTCTTTTTCTCTTCTCTGCAAATCTTTCTCCCCCTCTCTGAGTTCCACTCTCACCTGTCACTCAAACTCTGTCCTCTACTAAGTCAGAATAATGTGAATTCACTTCACACATTGATGAAACATCTACTTGTGCAAAGCATTTGCTGGGTTCCAAGGTGTGTTGCTTATTACAGTTAATCACTTATGTTAGCCCACTTGAGTTGCATTCATTTTCCTCTTCCCCTCGCCTGTGAGGCAGTCTGAAGTCATTTTCTCCCTTCTCTCTCCTGATAGGTTTTCCGGACAGACTTGATCACTGCCATGAAGATCCCCGACTCATACCAGCTCAGCCCAGATGACTACTACATCCTGGCAGACCCATGGCGACAGGAATGGGAGAAAGGTGTACAGGTGCCTGCCGGGGCAGAGGCCATTCCAGAGCCCGTGGTGAGGTGAGCCAGGCGGCCCAGGCAAGGAGGCTGTCAGGGCAGGGGAAAGGGGGAGGCTGCTTTGCAGGTAAGGGACCTACCAGTCCCGGGATTCTTTTCTACCCCATCTCTATTCTGTATTCTGTTCTCTTATCTGATGAGCCATTGAAATGTTCCAAAAATACTGTCAGTTTACTTGAGGGGCTGAGGGCTTGGGCTTGACCTTGACTCTGGGAGCCATAATGCTTGGATTCATATTGCCACTCACATTAAGTGTGACCTTGGACCAGAATCATAATGTCTCTGGGCCTTAGTTTTCTTGTCTGTGACCGATAATAATAACTAATCTACCTCACGCAGTTGTAGTGTTGGGATGATGTATTGAAGTGATCCATGGAAGGCATTTGGCAGGGGCCCGGCACCCTGCAAGCACTCTATAAAAACTGGCCGTGGATTATGTTGATACTGATCCCAATCGGGTCCCACAGTGCATCTGATCAGGGAGGTCTCCAGCCTTTTAACTAGTCTTAAAGACAGGGCTAAGCCATGCTCTTGACCTCTTGAACCTTTTGGAAGAGTTCTTCTAGGGGCCAGTCAAGTGCCTGGCACAGAATAGATGATCAGGAAGCGATTGCTCTGGAGAGGCTCTCCTGCCAGGGCCAAGTCAGAGACGAGTCCTCTCCAGGCTTTGTAGCCTGCTGATCTTACTGAGCAGAGAGACCACTCGCTGCTCTTGTTAGTAGGTAGCCACATGGCCAGGGGTCTTGCCTCCAGCTACAGGGTTCAGCCAGGTACTTTTTTATGTACCCTGGGAAACCCTCCAAGCTATGTCTTAGGACAGAGGGGTCTTGTGTCCTGGCGTCCCCCCTGACCAGCCTGCCCAGTCTAGGCATCTTGTGTTATTGGCGGTCCACTCCCAGACTTGGCAGCTTATGCCTGAGCCTGTATGATCAGCCTAGGGTAAAGATCATAGCTGTCACCTCCCTTGACGTTGGAACCGTCCCCTCCTGGCAGCTGCATCTGTGACTGGTGCTCTATGGGGACTGGATATTGTGGTGGGCCAGTCCTTCTCCAGTGACCCTTGAGGGCCACTGTCTACCAGTACTCATTGGCACTCTGAGGCCCTCTGAGAATAGGGAAGTTCCAGGCTTCCCCAAAAGGCCTGGGGAGGCCCGTTTTGAGGTTAGGCAGAATTTAGAGCTGAATTTATTCTCTGCATCCCCAGCCCAGCCTCCTAGCCAGTTTCACACCTTCTCTTCTGCACACTAACAGAACCATTACTTGACCTCTGTGAGCCTGTTGCCTTCTCTATAAAATGGGGATAATACCTTCTGATGGTGTGTGGTGAGGATTAAGTGAGAATAGGCATGTCAAGTCACCGCCACATGTGTCAGGGCCCTGGGTACCAGGGGGCAGGGCAGGCCACCAGCTGGGCAGAGTGAGGTGAGTCCTGATTGATTAGGCTTGGCCCAGCAGTCTGTCCTCTCTATTTGCTGTCAATGCCAGGTGGTTCCGGAAACATCCACCGGCCTGGGTAATTAATTGCAGATGCTTCCACACCAGTAGTTTGGCTTCAGTCCGCCTGTAGCGTGCTTTATCTGTTGACATCAAGAGCACGTGTTCAGACTGCTTTGGCTTTACTAGGTGCATTCCCAGCATACCCACAGCTGTGCAAAACTGACATGAGCCAGGCACCCCTGGCCTGTCCAGGCTCTTTGGAGAGGATAGCCTGAGAGCGGGAAAGGGTACTCTGAGATCAGCACATTTCTTCTTCCCCTGTGTCCAGCCTGGCTCCTCCTTCCTGGGCACCTCCTAACGATCATCTGGAAGCCTGCACAGCTACCATCAGCATCAGAATTGTTAGAGGAACCCAGTTTCTGAGTACTTGCTGTGCTGAACCTGGGATGTTCATCTCTCACTTAATGATCATATTCACCTTATAAAGTACTTACTACTGTCCCCATTTTATAGATGAGGAAGCTGGGAAATTCTGGGGAATTCCCAGCATAGCCATCAGGGCGTAGTGGGGCTAGGCCAGGAAATCACAGGTCATAGGAACAAGCCCTGGGTTGCCCCCAGCAAGGCCCCAAGAGAGAGCCCTGTGCCCCAGTTACCCTGGCATTCTGACCCTGACTGTCCTCCCCAAACTGCTGCCTGGATGTTCCTTCCCTCCCTGGCTGTTATGCAGGCCTTCCCTCCTTCTGGTCTGAAATTTCTCTGAATAATGGGAACCTGTTTGATTCCCTAGACTGAGAACTGAATGAGGACCTTAGTGTGGCCTGAAGTCTGGGCCCAGGGCACAACCAACCTCTGGCATCAGGTCGTCTGGGACAGAGCCCTTCCCCTCCCATAGATCTCAGCCCAGCTGTCTTCCTCCTTCTAGCTGACCTCTGTCCTGCTGGTTGTGGCTGTGGGTTAGGCCATGGCCTGGGGTCAGGTCACACCATGCCTGGTAGGAAAGCTTCACGCGATAGCCAGAGCCAGAAAATGGCAAACAGGTGAAGATGAGAATCCTAGGAAGCACGAAAAATGCCTTTTCTGTTATGAATCCCTTAACCCCTGCTCCCCAGAGACAGGACAGTGATCTTGGTCCCAAGGGGCTGGGCCAGGTGGCAGCTGACTAGGCAAGCAGGTGTGGGCAGTTATGCCAGTAGGTGGTGGGCATTCCAACAAAGGTTGCTCAAAAGCCCCACTCAGTATGTGTTAGAGCACAAGCAAAGCCTGTTCACAACAAAATTCTAGGCTGTATTTTTTTTTTTTTTTTTTTTTTAATTCATACCCTCAATGAATCCCCAACAATGAAAAGAAAAAAAAAAAAAAAAGAATTTCATTCAGGCTAGGCGCCTGTAGCTCAGTGGCTAGGGCACTGACCACATACACCGGAGCTAGTGAGTCCAAACACAGCCCAGGCCTGCTAAAAAAAAACAACAATGACAACTACAACAAAAAAATAGCCAGGCATTGTGGCAGGCACCTATAGTCCCAGCTACTTGGGAGGCTGAGGCAAGGGAATCACTTGAGCCCAAGAGTTGGAGGTTGCTGCGAACTGTAACGCCACAGCACTCTACCAAGGGTGACATAGTGAGACTCTTGTCTCAAAAAAAAAAAAAAGAATTTAATTCAAATAACAGTTTAAGGGGCAAAGGCAGGATTTTGTTACCAAGAACTTTAGTATTGCCTGTATTTGGTATCACTTTCTGGTATGGGATCAGTCATTATTACCTGAGACCACCCTTAATATGGGCCTCTTGTATGAGTTAAGGTGGTCCCAACCCGCTCCCCTTTCTCCCTGCCTGTTGGCTGGAGCTAGGCCTGAAGGCCATTCTTTCACACTCCTTGGGCCCCTGCCTCCCCATCTCCTTCATTCTTGCTGCCCCTCTTTGCTGATACCTGGGGATCCCAAGATCCCTATCTGAGCTCAGGCACGTCTCTGTGCCACCTAGGGCCCTTCCCTGCTTTGCCGGTCACTGCTGTGTCTCAGCCCTGGCAGCCCTGCCTCTAACCCCAGAAGGCCTCTCAGGGTCTGGGATGTGTGCCGCTCTCCCGAGGTGAGGGGCCTTAGCCCTGGAAGGCTGGCCAGAGGAGGCAGGCTCTGAAGCAGTAACCAGTGGAGCACGGGAAGAGCTGGTGTTTTGAACTGGCATCAGGAGCTGAGGCCCAGGATAGTTGAGCCAAGGCAGAATGCTCCCTATATTCCATTCCAGGAGAAAGGTGATATCCAAAAGTCTCAAAATACACCCAGGCTCATGCACACAGTGGTTACTGTGTGTGTGTGGGGGGGTCCTTTTCTGAGAGTTTTACAAGCATCAATCCATTTAATCCTCTGACCAGCTATACAAAATAGGTATCTTTATTAGCCCATTTTAGAGGGAATGACATTGAGGCACAGAGAAGTTCAGTGGCTTACCCAGAGTCTCACATTAAGTGGTGGAACTGTGGGAGGGCTGAGCTGACTATGATCCTGGGATTGTGGTAGATGCATCTTTATGTCCTAAGGATTTGTCCTCCCACTTGGTTGGAGGGGCAGATAACCCCATAGCACTGTCCGTGTTACAGTATCTGGGAGGACAAGGTCTATAAGCAACACTGTGTCCCTGTGGCAGTAGACCCTTTGTCTACAAAGGGTCACCCTGGGTCACAGCAATGTAACCTGGTAAGGCTCCTCCTGAACCCAGGGAAGACAAGGTCTTAGTTTTTTCTCACGGTTATGGGGTTTTCCGGTTATTGGTGAAGGGCAGGGCACCAGAACTTGTGAAGTTATGTGGACAATCCCGGACATCTCCCCAGCTTTGAAGGGTATGCTGAAAGACCTAGAGTTCAACTGGCCCCATTCTACTTGTTCCAAAGTTGTTGGCACAGGGCAGCACTGGGTGATGCCTCCTACAAGCCCAGGGAGGGCAAATCTAGACCGTGGGGCTTTAGCAAAGGCCCAGCTACCATAGTGAGAGGATAGTAGCAATGTGCTCTGGGCAGGTTGAGCAAGGGCTGTGGATCAGCTCCTACACCCTTTCTTCACCCTGCCTTAAAGCCCTTTGGGTCTTTAGTGGTCAGACATTTTACCTACAGTCATCTGAATCTCTGGTAGGTGGGCGGATAATGGAGGAGGCAGTGAAGGAGGGGGTGGAAGGAGGTGTGCCATGCTCGACAGCAAAGTCTTATATTTCACACTTGCCCACCAGCTCCTGAGCTGGGCTGGCCAACTCACTAGAGCCCCTCTCTGGTGGCCTCCTGAGCTGGGCTGGCCAACTCACTGGAGCCCCTCTCTGGTGGCAGGCTAAGGGTCCCTCTCTTCATGACACCTCCTCTTAATTTTCTAGGATCCTCCCGCCGTTGGAAGGTCCCCCTACCCAGATGTCCCTGAGCAACTCTGCACTTGGCGAGGGCTCCCAGCCTGATTGGCCGGGGGGTAGCCGCTATGACCTGGATGAGATTGATGCCTACTGGCTGGAGCTCATCAACTCGGAGCTCAAGGAGATGGGTAGGTGACCCACTATGCTAAAAATGGGATCAGGCAGGCAAGGCAGGGTAGGTTCTTATAGGGAAGAGGGCTCTCTTCCCCTTCCAGCATCTTCACCTGCAGAAGGACCGTGGCCAAGACCAGGCTTAGGTATTACGTGCACCTGGAGGAAATGCCCCTGCTGCATTAGTGACTGGTGAAGTTACTGCTGTGTCTCTGCCTCCTGAAGTTTCTGCAGCTGTCAGATGGGGGCAGTAATAGCTCATGATTTATAAGGACCTTGCTATCTGTACACATAAATGTCCTTGTGGTCACAGGCAGGCTGTCAGCTCATTCAGTTTTCAGAGGATGGAGCTGAGGCCCTAGCAGTGGGTGCTTCTCCTCAGGTCACACAGTGGATGAATGGAAACTCTCCCATACACCTGCCCTAAATTCCTACAGCCCAGGAGCTGAGTCCTCTTCAGAGCTTCTAACATCTCCTCTGCTGTTCTCCCACAGAGAGGCCAGGGCTGGATGAGCTGACTTTAGAGCGTGTACTGGAGGAGCTGGAGACTCTTTGCCACCAGAACATGGCCCGGGCCATCGAGACACAGGAGGGGCTGGGCATCGAGTATGACGAGGACGTCGTCTGTGATGTGTGCCGCTCTCCTGAGGGCGAGGATGGCAACGAGATGGTCTTCTGTGACAAGTGCAACGTCTGTGTGCACCAGGTGGGCAGACTCTCATCACCCTCACCCACACCTAGGGTGTATTTGCTGCCTGCTGGACTTGTGTTTGGAGTTGGTCATCCTGGCTGTAGGAGCACAGGGGCCCTGTGGCCAGAAGCCCTTAAAGAGGGCAAGGGGGAGGAAGGGAATGGTATGAGTGCCCCGTGGTGCCAGGGACACCCAGGGCCCCTTGGCTCAGCCCTGCCAGCCAGACTTGAGCACACACCCTTTGCGGGGTTGTTCTGTCCTCTTGTCAGCTTCCCTCAGACTCTTCCCCATGAGCACCCCATCCCATTGTACCTCCTTTTCTGCTACTCACATCTTGAACAAAGAGGTAGCATAGGGCAGTGCCTGTGGCTCAGTGAGTAGGGTGCCAGCCCCATATACTGAGGATGGCAGGTTCGAACCCAGCCTTGGCCAAACTGCAACAAAAAATAGCCAGGCATTGTGGCAGGTGCCTGTAGTCCCATCTACTTGGGAGGCTGAGGCAAGAGAATTGCCTAAGCCCAAGAGGTGGAGGTTGCTGTGAGCTGTGACGCTCAGGTACTCTACTGAGGGCAAGAAAATGAGACTCTGTCTCTTAACAAAAAAAGAGGCAGCACAGTGCAGTGACTGTGAACAAAGCCTAAAGTCAGGTTGTCTGGGTTCAAGTCATGGCTCTTCTTTCACAAGGTACGTGACTTTCGACATGTTTCTTAACTTCTGTAGACCTCTGTTTCTTCTAAATAAAAGTGAATTGTTGTGGCCGGGCACAGTGGCTGACACCTGTTATCTTAGCACTCTGGGAGGGAATAGCAGGAGGATTGTTTCAGCTCAGGGGTTCAAGACCAGCCTGAACAAGAGTGAGATCCCATCTCTACTAAAATTAGGAAAAAAGTAGCTGGGCCTTGTGGTGGGTACCTATAGTCTCAGCTACTCGGGATGCTGAGGCAGGCAGGTGTATTGTTTGAACCCCAGAGTTTGAGCTTGCTGTGAACTATAGGCTGATGCCATGGCACTCTAGCCAGGGCAATAGAGTGAGTCTCCGTCTCCATTAAAAAAAGAAAGAAAGAAAGAGAGAGAAAGAGAGAAAGAAAGGGGAAAGGAAAGGGAAGGGAAGGGGAAGGGGAAGGGAAGAGGAAGGGAAGAAGGGGAGGGAAAGGGAAGGGGAAGGGGAGGGGAGGGGAAGGGGAAAGGGAAGGGAAGGGGAAAGGGAAGGGAAGGGAAGGGGAAAGGAAAGGGAAAGGAAAGGAGTGAAATGTTGGCCAGGCACAGTGGTTTATGCCTATAATCCTAGCACTCTGGGAGGCCAAGGTGGGTGGATTGCCTGAGCTTACAAGGTTTGAGACCACCCTGAGCACGTGTGAGACCCTGTCTCTAAAAAATAGCTGGGCATTGTAGCAGGCACCTGTAGTCCCAACTAATTGGGAGGCTTGAGCCCAAAAGTTTGAGGTTGCTGTGAGTTATGAGTCCACAGCATTCTACTGAGGGCGACAAAGTGAGACTCTTTCTCAAAAAAAAAAGTGAATTGTTAAAAGGATTAAATTGTTACTAGGAGTTCTTTGCTTAGAACAGTATAGTAAGGGCTACAAGGTAGCATTTGTTACCATAGCTAATGTATAAACCAGCTACAGCCTGGCCAGGCCACCTCTTTTTTTTTGGCCAGGGCTGGGTTTGAACCTGCCACCTCTGGCATATATGGCTGGTGCCCTACTCCGTTGAGCCACAGGCGCCACCACCATTCCCCCTCTTGATTAAGGCTCTGAATCTCATTTGCAGTATACTCACTCTGGCCCTGACTTTGTGCCTGTTCTTTACTGCAATAGCCCCTAGGAGCTCAGAAGCAAAGGCCCCACCAGGCTGGCATTGTAGCCTATCCTTCATACCCAGAAGCTCGTGGGTCCACGTGTTTTTGCCAAGATGGCAGCACGACAAGGAGGAGCCCTCTTCACAGATACTGAGTGAAAAAGATGGAAGCTCTAGTTGTCCCAGGAAGTATATACCTGATTTTCAATTTGAGGGGCCTCCTGGAGCCGCCAAAGTCCATAGCTGGTTAGGAACCGCCGCCTAAAGTGACTCTCCTCCCAGCAGAGGGCGCAGCTGAGCCCTTTCACAGAGGACTGTGAAGTGGTGACATTGCAGTTATATAGGCAGGCAAACAGATTTCCAAAAGCTCTTCCTTGGATTATAACTCCTCAGGAGGTCTTCTTGCCAGAGCCCGGAGGTGCATAGCAGTGTAGCTCAGGGCTGGGACCACTGGCAGCTGAGTACTGACCAGACAGACTGGCCAGTGCCCCTGATGCATAACTGCCTGCTGTCTCCCCAGGCATGCTACGGGATCCTCAAGGTGCCCACGGGCAGCTGGCTATGCCGGACGTGTGCCCTGGGTGTCCAGCCAAAGTGCCTGCTCTGCCCCAAGCGAGGAGGAGCCTTGAAGCCCACCAGAAGTGGGACCAAGTGGGTGCATGTCAGCTGCGCCCTATGGATTCCTGAGGTGTGTAGGCCTGGGGATGTGCATGGAGCTCAGGCACCTGAGCACTGGGGATAGAAAGTGATGGGCCCACATGAAAATGATGGTATCTCAGGTGACAGACCAGGGAAGAAGGCAGCAGCACACAGGGGGCTTTGCCTTTGAATTTGGGCAGAGCTCAGATAGTGATTTCTATGGGAAAATGGGGTTATGAGCCACTAGGTATCAAGGAGGTAGGTCTGAGTTCTGGATAGAAGTTAGGCAGTTGAGTGTGGGGGATCTAAACTTAGGCAGTGGTTCTAGCCAGAGTCAAGGTGCATGTTTAAACAGTGATAAACCACCAGCCTAAAAGAAAACCAGGCAGTAAGCCTGATTAAAAGGCGGATAGTGGGCCTGCTACTATGGCTACCGCTGGGATGGAGGGTAGACCTATGTCTGAGTCCAGGTGGGAGGGCCATTGGCAACAGATTGGGTCTACAGTGAGTGAGTCAGCAGAAGCCCTGAGCTCCCAGAAGGCCATCCATTTTATTTAAAATGTGAAATGCTAAAATTTGCTGGAGTTTCAGCACCATCTCTGTTGGGTGCCCTGACCTAGATTGAGGTTAGTGCTGCCTATGCCCAGAAGCAGGACAGATGGCCCTATCTGTGAGCCCCTTCTTGGGCTCACCTCTGAAGGTCCCTGCGGGGGCTTACATTGCATATTTTGGTGCTGGTAGTCATTTACATCAGTAGTAGTCACTTGCTCCTAGATCAACATCTGAGGCTGGGACTACCTCTGAGCATGCCCTTGATTAGTCACAGTGAAGATAGAACTAACTAGGACCCCGTCACGTGGATCTTTGACTTAGGACCTGTGGCGAGGGGGCCCTTTTTCCCTCCTCAGGCATGGGCAGTGGGGAGGCCAGTGTGCCCTGCCTCTGGCCATGAGGTATGGGCTGTACCCAGTAGACTTGGGCATGGTTATATGCCTGTCTCTATAGAAGGAGCTAAGCAGCGGCACATCCTGCCCAGGGGAGCCCTATATACCCCCAAAAGGAGACATGAGATTTTGTCTTGGTGCCCAGAAAAAAGTGAGTAAAGTAAATGCAGGTTATAGCAAGGACTACAAAGACATTAACAAAGACCTGAGGTGCAGAAAGGGTGGAGACCTTGCACGTGTTCATGGATACATGCACGTGCATGGACACTCAATGTGTGAGTCACAGGTGCACACTCATCAAACCAGCTACACACACAGATAAGCACTATTACACATTCACTAATAGTATAAAATCAGTCACAGATGAGCACAGACTCACTCAGTGGTCAGCTTGGGAGTTAGGAGGGTTGTTGGCTTTTGAGCCATTCTTATTTGGTGTCAGTAAGGACTTAGGATTTGGGGCCTCACCCAGTGGTCTGTCTGCCCACGTGTCCAGTTGGGGCACCTCTGCAGAGGCCTGATTCTGTTCCCTGTGTCCCACCCAGGTCAGCATTGGCTGCCCAGAGAAGATGGAGCCCATCACCAAGATCTCCCACATCCCAGCCAGCCGCTGGGCTCTCTCCTGCAGCCTGTGCAAGGAGTGCACGGGCACCTGCATCCAGGTACGTGGCCTGCCTTCCCCCTCTTCTGCCCAGGAGCCAGCTGCAGAGAGAGCTGTGCCCTGGACACCCTCAGAAACAGCAGCTGCCAACACCCTCCACCTGCCCACCTGCTGGGAGGAGGACACTATACCATCCCCAGGTTCTCTAGGGAATGGGGAAAGGCCTGGGAAGCTAAGGCTCACTATCCCATGGGAGTGCTGAGACGTGGCTCTCCCTGTGAGCAAGTATCTTTGGGCTTGAAAAATGCATTGGCCTCACTGCTGACATTAAACTTAGCTTCTTGTAGGAGGTACGGAGAAATCAGACTTCTCCAAGATAATCATCTTTCCTAACCCAGGACAGGGCTGCATTAGTCTGTCTATAGCTGTGGTTCCCAAAGTCTAGTGTGCCTGAGAATTACCTAGAGGGTGTGTTAAACAGAGGTTCTGACTCTAGGTCTGGAGTGGAGCTGTATTTCTAACAAGCTCCTGGGTGATGATACCTCTTGTCCATACTTTGGAGGCAGGAGTTGAGGTCATCCTTTGTCTTGCTCATCTCTCCAGAACAGAATTGTCATTGCAAACATTAGCTGTGCCTTTACTCATTTATAAGGCATCAAGGGTTTGTGGGTACAGCACAAATTGCCACTAATGGTTGGGTGCCTGATTGCTGAGACAGTTACCAGTGGCCCACAGCCAACATCCAAGGCGGCCTGGGGAAGAGGAGAAGGAAGGGGTCCCAGTCCAGACTCTTCTCCCAGAGAACAAAGGGAACTATAGTCCCCATCTTGGATAACGCTGTAGGAGTACACAGTTGGTGACCCATCATCAGTCTTTCTTTTGATGCCTTCTGATCCCAGAGCCATTTTGCCCACACAAGTTGTTCCCAGAAGTGTTTCCCTGCTCAAGGATACATGCGTGTCTTCTGATTGTTGACTTCCCCATGGTGTATGGTGTTACCACTGCAGGTGCCCCAGAGCTCCTCCTTCCTACCTGCCATATTCCCTCCATCAACCCAGAATGTTGGGAGCCCATGCCATTTTATTTAGGGTCTCACCAGCATTTGCATTCTCAGTGGAGCCCTGCCTGGGAGAAGCCCCTTTTCCTTCTCCCCTCCCACCAGGGCTCCCTTCATGATACCTTCCTCTCCTCCCAGTGTTCCATGCCTTCCTGCGTCACAGCGTTCCATGTCACATGCGCCTTTGACCACAGCCTGGAAATGCGGACTATATTAGCAGACAATGATGAAGTCAAGTTCAAGTCCTTCTGCCAGGAGCACACCGATGGGGGCCCACGGGGTGAACCCACATCCGAGCCTGTGGAGTCCAGCCAGGCTGGTGAGGACTTGGAAAAGGTAACCCTCCGCAAGCAGCGGCTACAACAGCTGGAGGAAGACTTCTACGAGCTGGTAGAGCCAGCCGAGGTGGCCGAGCGTCTGGACCTGGCTGAGGCACTGGTTGACTTCGTCTACCAGTACTGGAAGCTGAAGAGGAAAGCCAATGCCAACCAGCCACTGCTGACCCCCAAGACTGATGAGGTGGACAACCTGGCCCAGCAGGAGCAGGACGTCCTCTACCGCCGCCTGAAGCTCTTCACACACCTGCGGCAGGACTTGGAAAGGGTGAGTGTCCTACCACCTGGCCACCTGCCTGACCAGCAGGCCATTCCAAGAGGCTTTTCTATGCCACACTCACTCAGACTCAAACTGTGAGCTCTGACACGGGCTAGTCAAAGCGCTGGGAGCTGCCAAGTCTCTGATACCAGGGGCTGACTGAAACTTTACAGAACAGAGAAGTGTCTAGCTCTTGATTTTCTGAGTTCTTGTCCCAGCCTTATCACAGGCCTGGTGAAGGATGGAGGCAGTGTCCAAGTCACCAGGCTAGGGAGCACCAGAGCTGGGGCAAGGACTCGGCCTTTTAACATCTGTTGCTTCTGGCCCGGTTTCTGGCAGTCTGTGGGCTATGCCTTATCCTAACACATGAGCTTCTGTTTTGAATCTGTGGCAGTGGAGAAACTGGGCCTTCCTGAGCTGCCCCCCTCACCTGTGTTGAGGGCCTAGGGCAAGAATCAGGTAGATTATGGGGCTCAGGCCACAGTGGCTCACACCTATAATCCTAGCACTCTGGGAGATGTAGGTGGAAGGATTGTCTGAGGTCAGGGATTCAAGACTACTTCTGAGTGAAGGGGGCTTGCTCAAGTTTATAGTGATCTATGATGATGCCACTGGACTTTAGCCTGGATGACAGAGAAAGAGTCTGTCTTAAAAATTTTTATAAAGGAGCAAGGATCAGCTGGAGGAGCATGTGCTAGGCCAAGTGGGGTGGATGGGTGTGAATATGGCTGCATAGGGTGCTGGACAGAGGGTGGGCTTGAGGAATAGCAGCAGCCTATGTGGAGCGGAAGGGTGAGGTTGGAGCAGCTGATAGATCACTCAAAGCTGGGTTGCTGGACCCAACTGTGTCTGGAAGCTACAGAAGTTTTTTAAGCAGGGACTGTCCTGTTGTGGCAGGGACTTCCACCAAACACTTGGCCTGGAGAGGAGTCACAATGTCTAGAATGGGAGGGTTGGCAGACACCCCCCCCTGCCCCCAATCCTCAAGCTATGTGCTTGGAAACAGGTGGTAGTAGCTAGTCCAGGGTGGTAGCTGTGGGGGCTGAGTGAGATGAAGCGGGCTATTAGTGTCCTTGGTCCAATTCTCTGAACCTCAGGGACTGTTCTGGCCTCTGCTCTCCAGCACATTAAGTTTTAGGGTTGCAAAACACATGGCATCATGGCACAGTGTCCTCCATGGGCACAGATACAGTCTCACCCTCTCCCTGGGCCTTGTCAAGAAATGGTCTGGGGGCGGCACCTGTGGCTCATTGGGTAGGGTGCCGGCCCCATATACCAAGGGTGGCGGGTTTGAACCAGGCCGCGGCCAAACTGCAACAAAAAAATAGCCGGGCGCTGTGGCAGGCATCTGTCATCCCAGCTACTCTGGAGGCGTAGAGTATCCCTACGTAATATGCCTAATTTCAAGAGAATTGCCTAGGCCCAAGAGCTGGAGGTTGCTAGGGTACTCTACCGAGGGCTACAAGGTAAGACTTAGTCTCTTTTTAGAAAAAAAAGAAAGAAAGAAAGGAAAGAAAAAAAGAAAGAAAGAAAAGAAAATAAAAAGAAAGAAAGAAAAGAAATGGCCTGGGTGGAAACCTTGAGGGAGCTCTGTGTGACCTGAGGCTACTGCTTTTCTAATCTACATCTCAGTGGACAAGTCTGAAAAACTGGGGTTGTACAGGTGGGAGGAGGGGGTTGGACCAGCTCCTCTGTCCCCGGGCTTGCTCGAGGGGGAAAAAATCCTATTGGCCAGGGAGAGCACTCACTACCTGGCAGCTGGCCTGAAGGAAGTGGGAAGTGGGAGGGAACATCACTGCTCCAGCCAAGGCAGAGGACAAGGCACTTACATTGCAGCCACCACCTTTTAAGCGGGCCAGCCTTCTGTCACATGTCAGGGGCATTGGGTGCAAGCTCTTCTGAGGCCAAAGCTGTTTCCAGAGTTGTCCTAAGCTTACCCAAGTCTCCACCTCCCGGGAAAATACCTGCTTTATTCCTGCTGTTTCTCAAGCAAACCATGAGAACTGACCTCCCTGTTCTGTGCTACTCAGCCCATGGTTCTGGCCCTGGCTGGGTGTTTGGGGCAGTCAGGGGCTGACATACTTATGTCCTTATCATTTTGGGAAAAGAGACTTGCCCTACTGAAGCAGATGCGGTGACTGGGGCTTGGAGAGATGGGGTAACAGGAAGCCTTAGAGGAACTTGATTGCTAGGGTTTAAGCTTGAATTTGGACCTGAATAGGGGACAGGGCTAAGAGATGTTGGCTTATTCTCTATAAATTTCATGGATAAAAGCAGCCCCTTGTCAGCCCCCAACCTTTTCACCTCAGTGCCAGCTGGTACAGGTGGGGTCTGGGACTGCGCTTGGCAGGCTCTTGGGTTCCAAGGCAACCCCTTCAAAGCCCATGTGAACCATCCCACTCATCCTCCAGGAAGAGGAAGCTGGGCCAACTTTGAAGAGGCTCAGGAGGGCACCAGCTGAGATTAGAGTGAGGGACTGCATGGCCCTGGCAGGGCCGAGGAGAGGGAGAGTCATGAGGCAGGTTGACACTTTCAGCGTCACAGCCTCCAGGCCTTTCAAAGCCACACATTAGCAACTTAAATATGTGGACAGTGCTGGGAGCTCTGCCATGGGGAGGCTTTCTGCAAAGACCTGTGGCCATCGGTGGTCTGGACAGCAGGCCCAGACTCCAACCACAGCCCAGCACCGACAGCTGAGGCTATGTAGTCTGTGACTGGGGATGAAGCCAATCACAGACTAGACACTGAACTTTGATGCAGATTTATGGGAAAATCAGGCTTTGATGCCGATTTATGGGAAATCAGGGTAGGGCTTGAGAATGATTCTTGGGTAGCTTGGATTTCCATCCAGTTCCAGCACTTCCCAGCTCTGTGCCTTCTTTGTTCAGTTTCCTCTTCTCTGAGTTTCAGTTCCCTTGTCTGTAACATGGGCATAAGAATCACTTGGTTGGCCAGGTGCAGTGGTTCACACCTATAATCCCAGCACTCTGGGAGGCTAAGGCCGGTGGATTGCTTGAGCTCAGGAGTTTGAGACCAGCCTGAGCAAAAGGGAGACCCCATCGCTACTAAAAGTAGAAAAACTGAGGCAAGAGGATCACTTGACCTTGTGAGTTGGGGGTTGCTGTGAGCTATGATGCCATGGCACTCCACCCAGGGTGATAGCTTAAGATACTGTCTCAAAAAAAAAAAAAATAATAATAATCATTTGGTTGTTGTAAGAGTGGGAGACAGAACCCAGCACAGTGCCTCCCACTGCTGGCTGTGATTACCGCTGTTCTGGCCCACAAACAGTTTGGCTCTTAGAAGAAGGAAGGTCAAGCCTGGTACTCCAAGGATGGGCTCCATGGAGGGCCAAAAGGGCAGATCTGGGAACCACAGCATCCTCCCAGATTGGCAACCCAAGGTCCAAGCAGAGGTTTTGCTGAGAGAAGTAGGAGCCACCAGCATGAAATCCCATTTTATGGGCAGCCCAGATATGCTTTCCTAAAATTTCAGCCATAGGCCTTGGCCCTGCTAGACAGCTTGAGGTCCACTGCAGCCACTGCAGCTTCGCAGGGCTATTCACAGCTAACAGAAAAAAATGCTGCACTAACATCAGCTGGACAAGTGCAGGCCGTGTCCCCTAGCAACCGTACTGACTGGTGTACTCTGCAGGGACCTGCTGCTCGTGGCTCTAGATCTTGTCACCAGGAGTTTGAACCTGACCTGGCTAGGGGAGGAGGCCAGGAGAGTGGAGGCAGCTCTTAGAAACACACTTGCCCGGGGGATGGACATGGGAGAACCCCCTCAGGAGAGAAGCTCAGCAAGAAACAGATCTTCCTCTCCTCTGAAGCCCGCTGCCTGCTTCCTGGTCACTTGGTCACACCCTATTCACTTGCCCGGATTGTGCACTTCCCCTCACACGCAGCCTAACTTGTCCTGGGAAGCTCCAGCCTCCAGACCTCTGGCTCTTCAGCCCCCATACCTCCCAGCTCTGGGGCTTCTCCAACTGGTTAGTACCTTTTCCCTGCCCCAGCCTAGTCACCACCTTGATTCCTCCCAGGTCAGTAACCCATAATCCCCATGCCCTCTCCAGTAACTACAGGCTCCTGTTGTCTCCTAGGCACTCTGCCCTTTTCTGTCCTCCTGCTTTTTTCACAATCACCTCCTACCCCTTTAGGCTTTGACCCATTGCCCATGCCCTTGCCCCTTTGCTGAGGCCGTACTCCTGGCAGGGCCCAGCCCATCAGGAGAGATCCGTAGCAGTGAACACGAGAGTCCTCCCAGGGTACCTACTATCCAGCCTTAGCAGGACGCAGCCCCAAGGAATGCCTGGCTTCTCCATCCCTGCTCCTCCCGCCTCAGGCTTCCCCTTTGCTCTTATCAGACAGCCTCCCCTCCTACCCTTTAACTCCTGCCAGCAGAGGCCTTTGGAGCCACTCTCTCTGTCCTTCCCGCCCATGCTCTCTTTCTTCTTCCGGGGATCTCTTTCCAGCCCACACCCTACAGCACCAGAGTCTTTGTCTTTTCTTCATCCCCTCCCTGGGTCTTTTTTCCACCAGTATTTTCTTTCTTTCCTTTCCTTTTCTTTCTTTTTTTTTTCTTTTTCTTTTTTTTTTTTTTTTTTTGGTAGTTTTTGTCCGGGGCTGGGCTTGAACCCACCACCTCTGGCATATGGGGCCAGTGCCCTACCCCTTTGAGCCACAGGCGCCGCCCCTTCCACCAGTATTTTCATCTACTTAGCCTCTACTGTCCTGAAAAGCAAATCCTTTCTGCCTGTGTCTCCCTAGTCATGGGTCCCTCCGCTCCCATCAGGTCCCTCCTTGCTGTTGTCCCTCCTGGTGTTTACTTCTTGGCTTCTCATTCTGGCCAGGCTCCCACTCATCCCCCACCACATCCCAGAGCCTGTCCTCTAGGCAGTGGGATGCACAGTCAGACCTGCCCTTGGTCTTGAAATCCTCTTCCTGTGATGCTCTGACCATTCCTGGTAATGTCTAAATTCCCCTCCTCCCTCTCTGGCTGCTCCTGGGCCATAGGGCTCTCCCGTCGTCCTTGCCTGCCCACTCACTCTCGGCTCCATCTTCCACATGTGCTCTACAGCTTCCCCCTGTGTGGGGTGGCCCCTGCTCACACCTCCCTTCTAGGGTCCCTCCCAAAGACCAGGCGTCTCATGCTTGATATGCCTCCTCCTGAAACTTCCCTCGTCTCCACAAAGGAGCCATCACAGCAGACAGCCAGCGGGTTCATGCCTGCTTCCCCCTCCTCAGCCCCACATCCAGGCACTCTGTGCAAAACATGTTAATATGAAAACAAATTCATCAGAATGTAAAACCTGTTTATTAGCAGTCCCTGTCTTAGTTACTGATGACTTTCTGCTTGATTCATTTTTATACGTTGGACTTTTTTTTCTTTTTTCTTTTCTTTTTTTTTTTTTTTTTGAGACAGAGTCTCAAGCTGTCTCCCTGGGTAGAGTGCCCTGGCATCACAGCTCATAGCAACCTCAAACTCTTGGGCTTAAGCAATTCTCTTACCTCAGCCTCCCAAGTAACTGGGACTACAGGTGCCCGCCACAATGCCCGGCTATTTTTTGGTTGCAGTTGTCATTGTTGCTTAGCAGGCGGGGCCAGGTTTGAACCTGTATATGGTCCGCACCCTGCTCACTAAGCTGTGGGTGCTGCCACTATTGGGCTTTTATTTTATTTTATTTTGTTTTTTTATTTATTTATTTTTTGTAGAGACAGAGTCTCACTTTATTGCCCTCAGTAGAGTACTGTGGTGTCACAGCTCACAGCAACCTCCAACTCCTGGGCTTATACAATTCTCTTGCCTCAGCCTCCAAGTAGCTGGGACTATAGGCGCTGGCCACAACGCCCAGCTATTTTTTTGTTGCAGTTTGGCTGGGGCTGGGTTTGAACCCACCACCCTCGTTATATAGGGCCGGCGCCCTGCCCACTGAGCCACAGACGCCACCCATGTTGGGCTTTTTAAAATGAGAATGTTTCATATTTATAATCTGGAAAAAAAGACAATGTAAGGAGCCTGTTGGCCTTGGCGAGCTTCTGAGTTAAGGTTAATACTTTGACCTCCAAAGTTCTCAATGGTAAAGGAATTGTGTAACAGTAATAGTAAAATGTGCTAAGACTTGATTTTATTAAGAGTCTCTGACTGTAATAGAAAAGTAGTTGATGGTTCCAACATGAGGCAAAAATAAGGGACCAATGGATGGCCAGTGTACGAACCTAAGAATGTTGAGGTTCTCCTGGAAGGAAGCATTCCTAACCTGCTACAGCAGGAATGTAGATGTGATCAATTGTGTAGTATGCTGCTATCACTTAAAAAGATTGAGCAGATACCTCAATTTGTTGTACTTTCACTATCTCACTCATATTTACCACTGTATATTATAAAACAGACATAATCAGAATTTCTTTTTTTTTTCTTTTGAGACAGCATCTTACTTTGTCACCCTCAGTACAGTGCTGTGATGTCACAGCTCACAGCAACCTCAAACTCTTGGGCTTAAACAATTTTCTTGCCTCAGCCTCCCAAGGAGCTGGGACTACAGGCACCCACCACAATGCCTTCTATTTTTAGAAACGGGGTCTCGCTCTGGCTCAGGCTGCTCTTAAACTCATGAGCTCAGGCAATCCACCCACCTCAGCCTCCTAGAGTGCTAGAATTACAGCCTGGCCCTTTTTTTTTTTTTTTTTTTTGAGACAGAGTCTCTCTATGTCACCCTCAGTAGAATGCCCTGGTGTCACAGTTCACAGCAACCTCAAACTCTTAGGCTTAAGCGATTCTCTTGCCTCAGCCTGCCAAGTAGCTGAGACTATAGGCGCCCGCCACAATGCCCAGCTATTTTTTAGAGACAGGGTCTCACTCTTGCTTGGGCTGATTTCGAACCCATGAGTTCAGGCAGTCCACCTTCCTTGGCCTCCCAAAGTGCTAGGATTACAGACATGAGCTACCACTAGTCTTGCTCAGAGTAGTCTTGAACTTCTGAGCTCAACTACCTCAGTCTCTCCGAGTGTGAGGATTACAGGTGTGAGCCACCACAGCCACCACACAGCCCATAATAAAAATTTCTAATAGGATCAGGAAAAAATATATCACTATTCTAATATTTTTTCTTATAGCACTATAAATTGTCTCACTCATATGCATCTCATCTTTGAGGTTCTAGCCTTGGAGCAATAGCACTCCCAATTTCACAGTGCTATAGAAAATGTGTATTTGAGGGTCCTCCCCATCCCAGAGTTTGATGTCTTTCATGCCTGGGAATCTGTAGTTTTTAACCAGCCAGCCCCAGTGATGCTGATAGTAGAAATTCATTTGATTATGGCATAAGAAACCTTGCTCTGTAGCTTCAGATGGGAGACAAAAAACACCTATGTCTACATTTTAATTTGAAACAAGCACAACTGTGGTTCAGCTCACACTTTCACTTTGGTTCAAATCACAATTCTGAGCCTTCCCTCATCTGATTCCTCACCTTTAGAGGTTAGATTTGAAGGTGGGGTAAACTCCAGAATGGCATGTTTTAGAAAATTGTTTAAGAGTTGTACCTTACCTAAATTGCTTTTAGGTTAGATATAACTGGTTTGTTTTTTGGCCTCCAAATAGTCATGAATCCATCTCCCATCTGTTCATCCTCACCACACCCACATGACTGCTAATGAAACAGTTCAAGTGTAAGGAGAATAATATTGGGCTGTTCAGATGTGCCAGGGCAGGGAATGGAGGTGACATCTGAACCCAGGCCTGGAGGCTGTGGGACACAAACTGTGCAGTGACAGTGGGCTGTCGGATTGGGCAAGGCTTGGGGGTGTGGCTATGGTTTTTAAAAGTGTGATAACGGGCACCTGTAGTCTCAGCTATTTGAGAGGCTGAGGCAAGAGAATTGCTTGAACTCAAGAGTTCAAGGTTGCTGTGAGCTATGACATTACAGCACTCTACTGAGGGCAACAAAGTGAGACTGTCTCCAAATAAATAAATAAATAAAGAGTGTGATAGAAGGAAGCTCTGTTAGTTTCCTAGGTCTGCCCTAAGTGTCACCAGCTAGATGATCATAAACAAAAATTGATTCTCACAGTTCTAGAGGCTCAATGACCAAAATTAAGGTGTCAGCCAGGCTGATTCCTTCTGGAGCTCTGAAAAAGAATCTCTTTCCTGCTTCTCGCCAAGCTTCTGTTGGTTGTCAGAAATCCGTGGTGTTCTTTGACTTACTGGTGTCAGTCCAGTGTCTGGATCTGCTGTCACATGGCATTCTCCCTGTGTTTTGGGTCCCTGGGTCTTCACATGGCCTTGTGTAAGAACACCATCACATTGGATTAAGGGCTCCCAAATCCAGTACCACCTCATCTTAACTAATTACATCCACAGAGACCCTATTTCCATAAATATTACATAATCACATTTTGAGGGAATGCTATTCAACCTAGTACAGGAGCATCTGAAGAGGAGGAGGGAAATGGTCTGTTTACATTTTAAGGAGCTGGCTCTGGAACAGCAGAAGGGAGAGTATGGCCCACTGTTCATGTCAGAGTGGACTGGGAGGTGAAAGGAGCCAATAGAGTCAATTGAGTCATTCTCAAGGAAAGGATGGTGGCTACCCGTGAAGATGTGATGCATCATTGAGAACAATTCCCAGGTCTAAGCACTTAATCACTCTGCCAAAACCCTCGACAGCTGCCCTTGGCCTGGCTCAGTCAGGTGTCAAAGCCAATGCTTTGCCCCTTGCCAACGTAGCCAGTCCTTACTGCTGCTTCCTGTTCCCTGCCTCTCAAGCCACAAGGCCTGGTTCTTTTTTTTTTTTTTTTTTTTTTTTTAGAGACAGAGTCTCACTTTGTTGACCTCGTTAGAGTGCTGTGGCATCACAGCTCACAGCAACCTCCAGCTCTTGGGCTTAGGCAATTCCCTTGCCTCAGTTTCCCAAGTAGCTGGGACTACAGGCGCCCCCCACAACGCATGGATATTTTTTATTGCGGTTTGGCCAGGCCAGGTTTGAACCTACCACCTTCCGTATATGGGACCTGCGCCCTACCCATTGAATCACAGGCGCCACCCGACAAGGCCTAGTTCTATTTCTGGCCTTGTCCTGGATTCCTTGTCCCCAAGCTATGCCCCGTCCCCTCTATATGTGATCAGCTCCCACTTGCATGGTACCTCTATCCAAGAAGCCTTGCTCACTGCCTCACATCAGTAGATGGGCTTGCTGGCTGGCAGCCCCAAAAAAGAAAGGGATCCCACCCAGCATCATCACACACTGCTAAGCCCAGGACCCTTGCACAACACAAGTTCACAGGGCTACAGACAGTGCTTAAAGCTGTGTGGGGAGTAGGCTGGTTGAAGGGGGATCCTGAGGAGGTCCAGAATTTAAGAGGGGAAGTTGGGTCATGCCAGTGGGGAGCTCTAGGGATCTCCTAGAGCTATGGCCAATGGTCACTAGCTAGGCTGGGGGTATAAACACCAGTACAAAATGCTACACAGAGCCTGTCCTTCAGAAGCTTGAGATGAGCACACCGCCTTCTGGGTGCCTTTCACAGCTAGACACTGGAAGGAAAGCCCACAATCAGGAGACGGGTCTGATGACAGCTACCCTTAGGGCAGGAGAAACGGTGGTCATGTCAGCAGGTTCAGGAACCAGAGGTTACCCGGGGAAGCTTAAGGATATGAGACTGTACTCAGCCTCAAAGGTGAAACCCAGCTGGAGACAGAGCCTAGACTCAGCTGGGAAAACCCTGGTGGGATCTGGGATTTAAGCTTTGCAGCTTTGGCTAGCTGTCCCTGATACTGGAGGCTCCACCCTGAGCTGAAGATAATGCCAGAACAAGGAAATGTCTCAGGGAGGGGGCCTGAGCTTGGCTCCCAAAGTCTGACAAGTAGTTGGGGAAGGCTGGCGTGGTGGGGTAAGGTGCCACGTGGCCAGGCACCGCTATACTCTATCCCCCAGGTGCTTCCAAACCATGTGCACCGTGGACTGAGCAAGCTGGTTTCCAAAGCCCCGAGGGACTCTTCCCATCTGGCCTAAGGCAATCAGAGAGACCTCTGCCCTTCCTGCTGAATTCTGTCACTGTGACTGAGTGAACATGGTCATGTGTACGTGGGAGCTTTGGCCAGAGCAGCAGGGGCCTGGCTCGGGTCCTAATGCAGTAGTAGACATGGGTTAGCTGCAGACTGGCGCCAGTGTGTCAAGACTGCCTGTCTGCTCAAAGCTGTTCTGCTGAAGCTCCCTTAAGCTCTAAGTACCAGGGCCATTCATGGTGTTAGATTTTGCCACCATGCTCGTGTCTAAAGAGTTTCTCTGCTGGGGAAGACAGGCCTTAGACAGGAAACAGAAGGAGGAACTTGGTGACTTGGTGCTTTGGGCACTGTGGATGTAATACAACCATGTTGGAAGGGCCTTAGGAGGCACACGCTAGCTGACTTGGCCAGAAAGTTGAGACCCAGGGGAAAGAAGATGGAGTTGCTAGGCTTAGTCAGGAAATGCAGGGCCAAGACTGTGCTTGGTCCCGGGTTTTGGATCAGACATGGGACACAGGGCTGAGGATGCACTCAGGGTCTGGGAATTGATTCCCAGATGTTCCGGGCAAGGATCAGCAGTGGTGGCACCCTCTGCCCTGGGCACTGGCTTCACCAGTGGCAAGGCCCCCAGAGCTAAGAAGTGTGGGTGGTTGCCCATGAGTAAAATGGAAAATCTCATTTATGTTTCCTCAGGTTAGAAATCTGTGCTACATGGTGACGAGGCGTGAGAGAACAAAACATGCCATCTGCAAACTCCAGGAGCAGATATTCCAACTGCAGATGAAACTTATCGAACAGGATCTGTGTCGAGGTAGGCACCTTTTCTGCCTGCCTCTGGCCACTTCAGTGTGTAGTCTCTCATGGGGCTGGGTCCCAAGGAAGGTAGGTCTTCACAGCCTGGTGGGACATGTGCCTGGGGCCAGGGACTTCCCCTGCCCTCCACCATCTAGTTAGTAGTCCCAGATGGGGACCTGCCAGGGTCCTGGTTATGTGTTCACAGGGAAGGAGCCAGAGGTTGGAATGTGGGGGTCAGGGCTACCCTCAGGGAGCTTTCTGGTTCAGTGGGTTACAGCATTAGGAGCAGATTCCATGTGAATAGGTGCAAACGCAAAGTCCTAGCAGCTCTACAGAGGCAGTAGCAACCAAAAGCTGGCAAGCTTCCCTGAACCCTGGTGTACATAGGGAGTCCATTCTGAAGAAGGCGGCTGCCCTAGAGATGGGATGGGGCCTGTGCGTTCCTTCTCTCTGACCTCATGTGACACAATTCAGAGGGCTTGCCATCAGCAGCATTTTCTTTCTTTTCTTATTCTTTTGCCATTATATGTATTTAACAGATCTGGAAATCAAAGACCAAAGAAAGTCTGACTTAGATCTTATCTACCAGTGTGACCCCCCCACCCCCAAACTTCCTACCTATTGCCTGACCCTGAAAGCCAACTGGGGGACCAAGGCAGGAGACTTGTTCAAAGAAGCAGGGCATGGAACCCAAGCCTCTTGACACCTCAGGTCGTATGCTTTCCACCTTCATGTCCAGCTCCTTGGCCTGGCACTCAAGGCCCCGCCTGTCAGGACTCACCTCCAGCCATATTTCCCACCCACCAGGATTCTCTCCCAAGGCCTGTGGGTTGTGTAGGTCAGACTGTAGTCCAGGTTCTGCAAACCCTCTCCTCATGACCCTGTGCCCACCCCATGAGCCACAAAGGCAGCAGTGGGCACAGGGTCCTCCCTACCACACCAGCTGTCCCCTGGCTCGGACTTGGAGCCCTGCAGAGGAAACACTGCCTGATGAACTTCTCCTGGGCTAGAATCTTAGCCTTCCTGAGGCCCTCTGGTAACCACTTCCCTCCTCTTCTCCTTTTTCCTTATGCAGAGAGGTCTGGGAGGAGAGCAAAGGGCAAGAAGAGCGACTCGAAGAGGAAAGGCCGTGAGGGCTCCAAGGGCAGCCCCGAGAAGAAAGAGAAAATGAAGGCGGGGCCTGACTCAGTCCTGGGGCAGCTGGGTGAGTGAGGGCCAGGGTGCCCCATAGACATAGACTCCTACCTTCACTCTACCTCACATAAGGCCCTCCATGCAGAGTGGGAGAGTGAGGCCTGGGGAGGGTAACCAAACCCTTCCTTGCCCAGGTGCTCATACCTCCACCCACCAAGGAGACAGGTCTCAAAGCCCCGTCTGACATCCGGAAAACATTTGTTCTGTAGCCCTGGATGGCAGCTGGATCCAGCCCTCAGGAACTGCCCACCCTGGCTGGAGTCCTGAACCCAAGTATTTACCTAGGCCAGCCCCATACTAGGATAAGCATATCTGCCAGAAATCCTCATCCCTGTGCTACTCTGCCAGAATCCTCCAAATAGCCCCTTCCCTCAACACCAGCATCCTTCTCAAAGCCACCCATAGAGAGCCAGAGCAGTGGCCCATCCCTGCCCACCGCCTTCATGTCCCAGGCCTCCTTCCTGCAGAACAGCCTCGTGGGAGCACTGTGACTCCTAGGAAGTCTCAGCTTCCCCCAGAGCTCTTCTCGGGTTGTGGATGGAAGTCCCCTTTCAGATCTCACCTCTGGCACAAAAACTCGAGGTCATCCTTTATGTCTTCTGTCTCAAGAGCAGGAAAATTCATGTGTCTAACAAGAGCCCTGGCCTCACCAGCTGCACCTCCATTCCTCCATTCCCTCCCTGCAAGCCCTCAGCAAAGGAGAGAGGGCCCAACAGGGACCTTTCCCCCCAGACACTTTGCTGTGTGCCCGTTCATGCTTGATCGGTTGTTCTAAGCTCTTTGCTGGCACACTGTAGGAGAAAATGCTCATAAAATTCCAGGAGGGCCTTTTCTGCCATTCCTCCTTTCCTGTCCCTACCAGGAGGGAGAGTGGTGGCGGGCCAGCTCCAGGGATTTGCCACCTACATACTTGTACAGGGCCAGCCCCTGTGCTTGGTTTAATGTTCTACTGCTGCCACCTTGAATTTTTGGAGGTTTTTTTTTGGGGGGGGGAGTGTGTTTTATTGAGGCAGAGTCTCACTATATCACCCTCAATAAAGTGCTGTGACATCACAGCTCACAGCAACCTCCAACTCTTGGGCTTAAGTGATTCTCTTTTGCCTCAGCCTCCCAAGGAGCTGGGACTACAGGCGCCCACCATGACACCTGGCTATCAGCTTGAATTTTTTTTTCCCCCCTGTGTGAGGATAGTGGTAAAAAACAAAAAACTGCTAGATAACATTCTAAAATTGTTATAACACTCCACCTTGAAATTCTTAGTAATACTTGACCAAGGAGCCTACGTATTCATTTTATACCTTATCTCACAAATTATGAAGTCAGTCTGGGGAGTAGAATGTCCTTCTGGTGGTGGAGCTCCTACTCTCTTGTGCTTGTGATAGGGACGGCACAGAGGGACAGGAGGGAGGGAACACAGGAGTGTGCTGGGGGTCAGAGGGACTCCTGAAAGGGGGTGAAACACACATGTGCTAGCGACTCACCTGCCTCCCATCTCCCCTCGGCCAGGCCTGTCCACTTCATTCCCCATCGATGGGACCTTCTTCAACAGCTGGCTGGCACAGTCAGTGCAGATCACAGCAGAGAACATGGCCATGAGCGAGTGGTCGCTGAACAACAGGCACTGTGAGGACCCTGCTCCCGGACTGCTGTCAGAGGAGCTGCTGCAGGATGAGGAGACACTCCTCAGCTTCATGCGGGACCCCTCCCTGAGACCTGGCGACCCTGCCAGGAAGGCTCGTGGTCGCGCTCGCTTGCCTGCCAAGAAGAAGCCACCGTCACCATCACAGGACGGACCTGGTTCACGGACGACTCCTGACAGACTAATTCCAGACAAACCCCCCAAGAAGCCCTGGGGTCAGGATGCAGGCAGCGGCAAGGGGGGCCAAGGGCCACCTACCCGGAAACCACCACGGCGGACATCTTCTCACTTGCCGTCCAGCCCTACAGCTGGGGACTGTCCCATCCTAGCAGCCCCAGAAAGCCCCCCACTGCTGGCCCCAGAGAACCAGAATGAGGCAACCCCA
Source organism: Loris lydekkerianus (assembly GCA_963574355.1). NCBI lineage: Eukaryota > Metazoa > Chordata > Mammalia > Primates > Lorisidae > Loris > Loris lydekkerianus. The sequence goes on along the minus strand of CAUYPK010016164.1, from coordinate 27,794 downwards.
ATGGCTGCCAATTCAAACGTCCAAGTGCCTGGCCCTACAGCGAGCCCCAAGCCCTTGGACAGGCTCCGGCCACCTCGAGAAAGCAGGGTAACCCGGAGATCGCTGGGTGCCAGGCCTGAAGCTGGGGCAGGACTACCTTCTGCTGCGGCTGAGAGAGCAAAGGTCAGCTTACATTTTGACACAGAGACTGATGGCTACTTCTCTGATGGGGAGATGAGCGACTCAGATGCAGAGGCTGAGGACAGTGGGGTACAGCGGGGTCCCCGGGAGGCAGGGACTGAGGAAGTGGTCCGCATGGGAGTACTGGCCTCCTAACTCTCACCCCATCCTTGTCCTGAGCCCTGCCATGGTCCCCCCACACGGCCTCAGCCCAGTCACAACTGCCATTTCCAATCTCTGCTGAGTGTCCCAGACCCTTGAGGCTGCCACTCTATTGTGGTTTTATTTTTAATATAGAGAGAGTTTTGAATTCTACACTGTCGTCTTTCCTCTATGCTGGCCTAGGACATTATGATTCCTTCCACGGCTCTGGCCGTAAGGACCCTGCTAGGTCCTGTGTACCATCCCTGCCCCTGCCCACGTGGCATTCTTGGGCTCCTGGCTAGATAGACACAAGCAAGGGCAAGAGGAGCTCAGGACTCTAGCCCGCTGCCACCGGGTGACATAGACTGTCGTTTGGGCATTATTTCATGGCAGATGGGCCAGTCCAGGGCCCACCCCGCCTTGCCCCCACATCCCACTGGGGTCCATTTGGGGGGTCCTGCTGCACTCCACCTATCCCCAAGGAAGTAGTCCAGAGTCTACTCACTGTCACAAGCACAACGAGCTTATATAAGAAAGCACTGAGGGGCGCAGGGGGCCTGCTGGTTCCAGTGGAACCAAGCTGTTCCTGATCAATCCCCGTCAACTGAGGCCTACCCGCCCACCTCTCCACCCTCTCCTCCTGACCCTGCCAGCGCCCAGCCCAATGGCTCTGGGAAGGGTTTCCCAGAATTCTTCCTGAGCTGTGTCATTTACTCAGGGGACTCCCAAACAGCCAGCTACCAGTACAGGTGGAGGGCTGCAAGGGAGGGCCAGTGCCCAGATGGGGTCGTGGGGCTCAGACCAGCCCACTGCAGAGAATCACTCTGGAGCTCCAACTTCCTCCCTTTCTTCCTTTGGGGCCAGCCTCTGCCAAAGTCTGGTCACACCTAGGCAGAGCTGACTAGACCAGACCATTTGCCTTTTCTAGTTTCCTAGTCCTGCTAAGAGATGAGCTTCTTCCTTGGTTTCCTTTTGGAAACGCCTCCTTCCAACAAGCAGTGGGATCCCGGGGCCCAGAGCAGGCCAGTGTTGGCCTGCTGGGCTGTTGTAAGTCTTGCTGATGTCCCTTTGTTCCTCTGAGCCTTAACCCCTTTCCCAGCCCTGCCCTTCCCACCACCACGGTCCTGCCTTCCCCACCCCACCCTTAGGTCCCAGGTAGTTGCTCTGAAGAGTTTCAGTAGAGTGGCCCCAGGGTGATAGCTCAGGGAACAAACAAAAAAGGAATTCAGTAAAAACATTTTTTTCTCCTGGGTCACTTCTGCCACTGGTAAAGCCAGAACTTCTCCAACAAGAACCTTGCAAAAGTCCAGTGAACCAGTCGAATCATTCTGTGGATGCCAAAGAATATTTTGATCCTAATACAGCACAGTCTGGACCTGACAATTTGTCACTTGGACTTTTTAAACAATGGAGTTGTTTAGCGACAAAGTATAGAAACGTTCACTGCACACACCCAAGGAGAAGAGCCCAAGCTCTTGGAAGAGGATGCTTTTCTGCTGCTGAACTGTACCTGGGTGTTGGATGTCAGATCCTGGGCTAGGCCCACTGTGAGTTTTCCTAAACTCTGAGACTCACAGAGGGGAAAAATTCTGACAGTGAAAACAGTGTGGAAAGTCTTTACCATGTGGTTCCCCAGTGCCCCCCGCCCTGTCTTACCACACCCCCACTTTACACAAAGCAAATAAGCAGGATGGAGAACAGCTTGACCTTCATCCACCCCTGACTCCAAACCTATCAAGGTACGACAGTGGCATTCTCATCAACACTCAATTTCATGTGAATTTTAGCAAAATAGAAGACAAAGGTAATGACTAAGTTTAGAAGATCAGATAAATTTGTCTAATCTGAGTGGACTTGGAAAGGGTAGGGTGGGCTTTAAGGAGTCTGGGCATTGGGATAGCATGAGCTACCACATAGAGTTTAGTCTGCCTGCCCGCCTTGGTTGTAGTGACCAGTGCAGCGTCAGTATCAGCGTCCTAAACCCGGTCTCTGTTTACCGCCTTTGAACTGACCTCCTTCCTTACCCATTCTTTGGGTCAGTTCAGGCCACAACCTTGTCTGTGCTGGAGTGCCCATTCTGACCCTGCAGGAAGCAAAAGGGTGAGCTTAAAGAACCACCACACTCTGCCAGGGGGCAGGTTGCCAGGAGGGCTCAGAATCCAGCAGTGTCAGCACTGGTCCTCTGACCCCTTCACACCATCCTGGGGCAGGCTCTCTGGTGACAGGGACAGGTGGAGAATGAAGGAGAGGGTGCAGTGAGTCTGTCCTCTTTCCAGGGGGCAGCCTAGCTCTGCAATCAGGGCTAGGCCCCGCCTGAGCAGGCAGATGAGGTAGCTAGCATTCTTCACAGATATCTCTGCCCAAGTTTGCCTTTTGATTCTGGCCCCTCTTCTCTGTTGGTTATTTCTTTGGACTAGACTACCTGTAGGACCTGCAGCCTGCAGAGTCCAGGTATCTGTTAGGCTGGCTGGCTGGAGACACCTTCGCTTCTAGGCCAGGCCCTGGAGCAGGCTTCACCAGGCAGCTGTCTCCACCTCCAGGATGCCCTTCTGGCCCCACGCCGGTCCCCCGTTAGCCACAGCCACTTCACTCTTTCCAGCCTACTGTCCGTAGTGTAGAGGGCTTTGTTGCCCCTGAGACCAAGGCTGGTTCCTTTTTCAGGCCAGAGGCCAAGGCAGGTCTTTTCCCTTGACCATGTCTGCCCACACTCAACTGTTCCTCCTCAGGGAGGAAGAGCTGCTCTGTAACTCATTCTGGCTGTTGTCCCCCATTCGCACCATCCTGGCTGCCTACGGCCATCCACCTCATCACATGACAAAGGATAATGTGCAAGGAAAGTATTTTTATGTATCATAAATGTATTTTGAAACAAATGAGAAGAAAGGTAGAGGGTTTATTTTATTAGATGAGCTCAGCCTTGGTGACAGTGTGTGACCCTTTGCAACGTAAGGGCCTCCACTTTGGAGAAGCTGCCCAGGTTTCCAAACATGGGTGTTATACTATTGAGGGGTGTGCCAGGGCATGTTGCCTGTGTCCACGTGAGTTCGTGTCTGTGTGTGTTGTATAAGGGCACACTGTGGGACCTGGCTGGGGCAGTTCCTGGAGATTCAACTGCCCAGTTCTAACAAACATTGGCGGCAGCATTTCCCTGCTCGCTGCCACATGTGGCCAACTTCTGCCCATGCCCGAAACTCTGAAGAATGATCTGGATCCCTGTAGCAAGGCCCTTGGCCCAGCTGGCCACATTGGCCAAACAGCCAGGGCTGGAGTCTGGGACCTTTGGTTGTTCTTTAAGGCATATCCTGCCACCTTCTTCCTCAGATGCACAAATACTTTGTGCTCCATATCAGTTTGGTGGGGTGGTGGTGGGGATGATATGAATGTCACAGGAGGAGACACCTTCTGTCTTTGTTTCAAAGAAAGTGATGTGCCATTTGTTAATATACAAGAGAAATATTGAAAATATATTGAAAAGAGCAATTTTAAATTATTTTTGGCTTATGTTGCAATATTTATTTTCTTGTATTAGAAAAGATTCCTTTGTAGAGAAAAAATGTATTTTTCATTAACGCAAAGACCTATTTCTCCTTTTTGTACATTGTCCATGTTCGCAACCCTTAACGAGCAATAGAATGTATGGTCACCTGAGTGTGGCCAGTGCCCGCTGTGCCCTGCATGATTCTGTGTTGCTGCTGCTGCATAGCTCCCAGCCCCATCCTGTCCTGCTCACTCATAGGGGCTTCCAGACCCTGGCCCGACCAGGGCTTGTGTCTTAAGGAGCCCTTTGCACTCCTCGTGTGTTGGCAGATGCAGTTAATAAAGCAATGTTTTCTGTGCTGGCTGGTGTGAGGCTCCATTGCATTGGATGAGGTAGGGAACCTGGAGGGTATCTGTCTCTCTCTCTCTCACACACATACATACAGGCTCAGGAAAATACCAAGAATTTCCCAAGGCCCTGCTGCTATTACTCCTAAGGAATCATAATATAGTCTTAGTGGGCACTCAGTACACACCAGGGCTGTACTTTGGGGGCAGTGTTGCATCTGATCCTCACCACCATGTTATCCCCTGGAATTCTGACAGTGGGAGGGATGTACCTTGTCATACCATGGCCAAGAGGTGAGGTTCTACATCAAAGGCAGGGCTGCTGTACCCTTTCCATCTGCCTGAGACATTGGAAAATTTGGGAGGACCTCCTGAGTATGTCCCTAGGTCAGTGAAGATTTTTGCCTGGGTTTATTTCTCATTCATTATTTACAGAGCCAGGCTCTAGAAAAAGTGAGGAATGTAGCTGCTGTCCCAGCCCTGATCACTCACAGTCTAGTGGGGACACATGATAAGAGAACTGAGGGAGTTAGGAAGCCCTGGCTGTTCTGTGGGTGGGGGGGTTTCGGAAAGGGTTTCTCTCAGGAAGTGACACCATTCATTCATTTAACATTGCACAATTAAGTCTATTGGTCATACGCCTCACTCTGCCCATGTGCTGAGTTGCATACTGTGAGTTTCATCAGGCCCCTGACCCTCCTAAAGACCGGGCAATGGAAACCTAAAGAATAAATAGTTTCTAACGCAAAAGAGCTATGTAGGAAGGGGGAAGACCATCCCTGATAGAGGGCACAACACGTGCAAAGATCGATCAAGCTATCAAGGAAGGGCCTTGAACCTCCTCTGAGGGAGAAAGGGAAGAAGAGGTTAAATTGAGAATCTAGCTTCTGGGGCTACTGACATCTGTTTGCCTTGTTTCCTCGCCAGAGCAATAGCCTGCAGTTCCAAAGTTCTGCGGGTCCACGAGGCAGAAAGCATTGAAAATGAGTCTGGGGTGGAAGTATGTGTAACGCACTCTAAACATCTATGGAAGGAGGCCTTCCTCACAGACTATATCCCTGCTGGGGGTCCAGGGAACCCTGATGGTGGGCTGTGGGTGTTTTCTCAGCACTGACTCCAGGGATCTAGTGCCTCAGCTGAGGGGGAAGGACTCACATCCTCAACATGCAGCCATGGAGTCAGCATGCAGTGCCTGTAGATCAGTCCTAGGCTGAGGGGGTTTGTAGGTGACCACTGGCTATGGTAAGGGGCTTTCGCTGCCCTCGGCTTAACACTGCAGTGGACCAGAAGTGTGACGCTGGGGCTCTTCTCTCAGACCCATGCCTGTCCCCTGGACCCAACTGATAAAGTGGGTCTGGAGGGCTCCAGACAGCTGTGGGTCTGAGGCAATACTGTTCAATAGAAATATGGTGCTGGCCGGGTGTGGCGGCTCACACCCATAATCCCAGCACTCTGGGATGCTAAAGTGGTGGATTGTTTGACCTCAGGAGTTCGAGACCAGCCTGAACAAGAGCGAGACCCCATCTCTAAAATTGTCCAGGCATTGTGGTGGGCACCTATAATCTCAGCTATTTAGGAGGCTGAGACAAGGGGATCTGATTGAGCCCAAGAGTTTGAGGTTGCTGTGAGCTATGATGCCACAGCATGCTACCAAGGGTGACAAAGTGAGACTCGGTCTCAAAAAAAAAAAAAGTAAAAATCAGATAAAATGAATTGTAGATACATATTTATTTAACCCATTATATATAGAATATGATCATTTAATAGGAGGTTCAAGGCTCTTCCATGATAGCTTGATAGCATGTAGTAATGTAAAATAACTATCAGTAATATTTTACTTTTTTTTGCACTAAGTCTTTGCAATCCAGTGTGCATTTTACACTTAAAGCACATTTCAGGGTGCCGCCTGTGGCTCAGTGGGTAGGGTGCTGACCCCATATATCGAGGGTTGCATGGACCTGGCCAGCTAAAACAGACAACTGCAACACTCACACAAAAAGCTGGGCGTGGGTGGTGCCTGTGGCTTAAGGAGTAGAGTGCCAGCCCCATATACCAGGGGTGGCAGGTTTAAGCCTGGCCCCGGCCAAAACTGCAAAAAACAAAACGGGTGTTGTGGGGGGTGGAGCACCTATAGTCCCAGCTACTCAGGAGGCTGAGTCAAGAGAATCACTTAAGCCCAAGAGTTTGAGGTTGCTATGAGCTATGACACCATGGCACTCTACCAAGGGTGACAAAGTAAGACTCTGTCTCAAAAAAAAAAAAAAAAAATTAAAGCACATTTCAGTTTAAACTAGTCACATTTCAAGTGCTCAAAGCTACCATATTGGGCAGCCCAGGCATAGAGACCCTTGGCTTTCCCTTGAGTTGCCTAGGATCCACCCAGGTAGCCATGGAGTAAGGGACAGACAGCCATGAGGACTTCTGACCCCCTTTCACAGGGGAAGGGAGGGGACTGAGGAGCAGGCCTGGACTTACATACCCTTCCCAAGTCCCTCTGCAATCCCTCTCTGCACCAGTTTTAGCCTGCATGACTGCTTTAGGTGTAGGGTCTCACACTTGATCTATGCCCCTTGGCCTCTGCCCTGTCCTTGCTCTCTGAGTGCTCAGGAGGTCAGGACAGCACATGTCTAGAGCTGACCTGGTCACAGCTTCCCCATAGTGGGCCAGTTCTCTTCCAGGCAAGACTCAGCCAATGGCACAAGGACCTGAAGGGGCCCAAATGGGGCATCTCAAAGAGGAGACTGTCATCCATTCACACTTTGTTCACCCATGCATTGATTCCACACTTGCTGAGCACCTGCTGTGAAGCACTGAGGACTTCTTGAGAGACCAGGCCAATGTGGGAGACAGAATTTAACCAGATAATCACAAGTCAATGTGCAAAAATTACACAGTGAGGCTGTGCTGCTAGTGAGTTTAAATCTGGTGGTTGAGGGAAGTATCCTCTGCCCTCCCTGAATTCTCTCCAGACTCCTGCAAAATAAGGTCTGGGGCACCCCCTGCTGCCCTCTGGGTCCCTTAGCAGGGCACCTCTAGCCCTGGGACCCTTGGACTGGCAGGTCACAGTTCCAGCCTCCCCTCCTCTGTCCTCCCTGAGGAGCCTACAAACCAGCACCTCCCCCTCCACACAAGCCCATTCTGAGACTCTGGGTAGAGATGCAGAGACCTTGTTGCTGGCTGAAGAGATTGTCAGTGAGTAGGAGGGAAGGACTGTCAGATTGAGCAAATAAACATACAGGACACAGTGAAATCAGGATTTCAGATAAACAACAAGCAGTTCTTTACTATATGTTCCAAATATGGCATCCTGTATTTCTCTGGCACTTCTAATAGGAGGCCTTGTGTCCTTTGCTCCCCTGTGTCCAAGGCAGAGGGCTGATGCTGGTGAGTGATTTCCCTATTTTATAAACTGGAGCAGATCCAAAACTATCTCAACAGTCCCCAACAGTGTGAGGGTAATGGAGAGGGGATAGGAGCCAGTGCACCTGTCTTAATTTACACCACAGTCTCCCCTGTATCTCACATCCCAACACAAGGTTGAGCAGAAGCTCCAAAGTATCCTTGAAGGGAACCTGAGTTCGAGTTGGTGGCAGCAATATTCACAATAGCCAAGAGGTGGAGGCAACCTCAATAGCCTTTGACAGATGAATGGATAAATAAGGCCAGGCCAAGTGCCTCATGCCTATAATCCTTGCATTTTGGGAGGTAAGGGAGGGAGAATCATTTGAGACTAGGAGTTTGACACCAGCCTGAACAACATAGTGAGACCTCATCTCTACAAAAAATAGAAAAATTAGCTGGGCATGGTAGCACACCTGCAGTCCCAGACTGAGGCAGGAAGGCTCACTTGCTCCTAGCCTGGGAGTTCGAGGTAAAATGAGCTATGATGATGCCACTGCACTCTAATCCAGGCAACAGAATGAGACTCTGTTTCAAAAAAGAGAGAAAGAGAGGGAGAAAAGAAAAGAAAATGTGGTATGTATGTATAATAGAATATTATTAATCATGGGTGAACCTGGAGGACACTATACTAAGGGAAGTCATCTAATCACCAGAGACAGCTACTGCATGATTCCGCTTATAGGAGGTACTTAGAGTAGTCAACATCGTAGAGGCAGAAAGGAGAACAGCATCGCCAGGAGTTGGGGGGAGACTAAGTGAGGATTATCAGTGCAGAGGCAGGTTACTGGGTGGCGCCTGTGGCTCAAAGGAGTAGGGCGCCGGCCCCATATGCCAGAGGTGGTGGGTTCAAACCCAACCCCGGCCAAAAACTGCAAAAAAAAAAAAAAAAAAAAAAAAAAGGCAGGTTACTGTTAGCTGTGACACCACAGCACCCTGAGGCAACATAGTGAGACTGTCTCAAAAAAAAAAAAAAAAAGAAAAGAAAAGAAAACACAGCTGATCCAGGACTAAGGAATCTCTCTCTGCCACTAACAACAAACCTCAGTTTCCTTGTCTGTACAATGGGAAAAAACGTTTAGGACTATTTGTGACCTCTAGAGTCCAGCTCCTGGAGAGAAAGCCTATGGTCAGAGAGGATCAAAGTGTTAATGAACCCACAAGGGGGATTCTCTCTGTTGCTTGCCACACAGAAAGCTAATTACTGAGACAATAATTGTCAAAGAAGAAAGGATTTATTCCACCTCCCTGACCAATGGGGCAGGGTTTTTCTGTAGGTGAGATGAATAAAGCATGAGGGGAGTGAGCATCATTACATGTTTGGGTGCAGGGCAGGTACTCAAGCACAGTGAGGAATGCTTGTACGTATATCCCATGATCAAAAAAGAGTGGGTAAGTCTCCCAGGGCGGGGATTTTAGTAGTATAATGAACTAGGGGTTAATATTGGTCATTCAGCCTCGTGGGCAGGTGGGATTTGGGGAGTAGACTGCTCAGTGGGTCCTTGGGCACAGTGCGTGGTGTCCCTTATCTTGTCTTCTCCAGACAGAAAGATGGTATAAGTCTTTGTACTTATCTTGTGACTGCAAAGAGGTTTCATTGTTCTGAGAAAGAAACTCAAAGGGGGATGCATCAGTGCAATAGAAAGTTACAAACTTCTGGTAAGTGTCACTGAGTCTGTTAAACTCTATTTTCTTTTCTGCCTACTTTGAAATTACAATTGCTAAGTTACTGGTGTTGAGATAAAACTGTCTGTGGTACCCCTAATTCAAGGTTACTTTGAACAGCCAGCTCCAACTACAGTATGAACATTGAAAACTCATTTGAAACATAAGAGAACTATTAAAAAGAAAAAACTGTGAAGAAAGATTTTCTTGCTTATGGAGCCAGTTATAAAAGAAGAGCCTTCTAGGGCCCTTTAACTTGAGGCCAGTAGAGGTGGGCCGGCAGAAGCAGGTGGGCCTCCGGATTAGACTTGGGCTGAGGGAAAGGAGGAAGCTTTATGCCCTCAGTTTGGGGCCTTTGCATAATCAGAATATCATCCAACCTGGCTGCTGATTCATCTGTCACCAGGTGAGGGGGCCATTAGAAGTTTGGGATTAGCCAGAGTTGTTGTCACAGGGTGAGATGCCAGGTCTCGTTGGGTCAGTGACAGTGTGAAGCATGCAGCAGGGCCTGGAGGCACTGGAAGAGATGTGGCAATTGTCCTCCATGCTTGGTAACAGGGCCTGGGCCTCACGAGTAAGGGTGAGGGCCTCTGTGTTCAGAGTGACTCTTGGGTGCATGCTTTGGGTGATCCTCCTCAGTTTCTCCATCCTCAGTGAATGAATGTTAAGCAAAGTCTCAAGAATTTGTCCATGGATACAACTTAAAGGATGTGGTAAAATATAGAATTTTGTGGGTCTTGGTGTAATGGGGAATTAGGGACCTGTATCCTGGCCCTCTCTGGGCCTTAGTTCCCTCATTTGTTAAATGAGGATGAGAGCTCCTGCTGGGCCTACCACTCAGGACTGAAAAGTGGGCCTGGAATATGTTCAAGGAGCACAGGACAGGGTGGTTTAGGATAGAGCATTCAGGAAAGTGGACTGACCAGAGGCAAGAGGCCTGAGGGATTTGTTTTCTCTCACTTCCTGGAATCCGAGCTAGTGAGCCTGTTTGTTTACAGATTTTCATGGGCCTCCCTCTAGTGGTCTGGGTTCAGAGCAGAGGCTGGCCAGGTGCATCTCCTAGATGGGGGCTGGTTGTAAACAGCTGGTAGTCATCAGGGAAGCAGCTCAAGCGACAGTGACAAAATCAGCTGCCTGGGCCAAAAAACACTCAGCTCCCCAGCATTTTGGGTTATCTGGGCCCCTCCTCAGCCCTGTGGTCATCCTGCACTCCAGAAACCTTGTGACCGGAGAGGCTGGAGGTAGATGAACAGGACATTCCTCTTTTGTCCCCACCTCAACCCATTTCGGAAAGAAGGAACATTCCATTGCTAACTATCGAATGTTGTGATCAACTCGAGACTGGGAAGAGCAGCCAAGGTTTTTGCAGGAGAAGCCAAGGGGAAAAAGTGACTCAGCAAAATAAACTTTCACCTGTGGATACTCTGAACTGCTATTTTGGGGCTCTGGAAGACTGCCTGGTTCTACTATGTGGTGTCTGGTATACAAAGCCTTGCTCCCCACATGCCAGCTATTAATATTCATGCCCATTTCTTACTGAAGTAGTGGCCTAAGAGGCTTGTGAAAAAAGTCTGATGGGTGAGCTTAGTCTCTGCCACATCCAGTTAAGATGGACACAGTGAAGCTGGACACGGTGGCTCATGCCTATAATCCTAGCACTCTGGGAGGCCAAGGTGAGTGGATTGCCTGAGCTCATAGGTTCGAGACCAGCCTGAGCAAGTTCGAGACCCTGTCTCTAAAAAATAGCTGGACTTTGTGGCCAGCACCTGTAGTCCCAGCTACTTGGGAGGCTGAGGCATGAGAATCTCTTGAGCCCAAGAGTTTGAGGTTGCTGTGAGCTAACATGCCATAGCACTCTAATGAGGGTGACCAAGTGAGACTCTGTCTCAAAAAAAAAAAGAAAAAAAAAAGCCAGGCATTGTGGCAGACGCCTGTAGTCCCAGCTACTCAGGAGGTTGAGGCAAAAGGATACCTGAGCCCAAGAGCTAGAGATTGCTGTAAACTATGACTACACAACATTCTACCCAGGGCAACAAAGTGAGACTCTGTTTCAAAAAAATAAAAAATAAAAAGAGTCCCAAGTAGGCCACTGTCAAAGGGGAGAGGTATGTGCCTCTGGAGGCATCAGGAATCACAGGGGTGCTTAAGAGGAAAGCAAACGTTAGGGACCCCTCTCTCCTTCAGATCACTTCCTTCCAGTCAAGAGAGCACATGGGACTAGCACCAACTTGTACCATCAATCTTAGCTCCTATTCAGTCCTCCTTAAGAACCTCCTGTGGATGGCAGGACCTCTGAGTTTGGGGAGGGCATGCCCAGCCACTGTTCTGTAGAGGTCCTTTCTATAGGGCAGCCTCTGTTTTAATTCCAGTAACAGCCTGTCATTTAAAATGAATGCAGGTCCCTAATTCTCCATTACCCCAACTCACTGCTATGATGCCTTTATTAAAAAGGTCTTTCCTAAGTTCAACCATAGTGTCTTAGTGAAACTTAACATTTTTATTTTTATTTTTTTATTTTTTTTGAGACAGAATCTCACATTGTCACCCTGGGTAGAGTGCCATCACATCATAGTTCACAGCAACCTCAAACTTCTGAGATCAAGCAATCCACCCACCTCAGCCTCCCAGAATGGTAGGATCACAGGCCTGATCCACCCTGCCTGGCCTTTCCCCCTTTTTTTGATCAACACGATTGAAGTGTGCTGTGGAATTTTAATTATAGGTTCAAATGTGCAGTGAGATAAGAAAGGTCAAAAAATATTGCTCTGCTCTAAGCCTTTGTCTTTGCTGGTTTCTCTACCTGGAATATCCTCTCATTCCTTCACTTAACCAGTTTGTAGTTCAAGATTCAGCTCTGATGCACTCTTCCTAATACATATAAACCTCCTCCACAGCAACTAAGGCCTTTTCCTTTTGTTTTCTATGCTGCCTTGGGCAGTTCTCTACCCATTTTCTTCTTCTTTTTTTTTTTTTTTTCCTTTGGAGACAGAGTCTTACTTTGTCGCCCTCAGTAGAATGCTGTAGTGTCATAGTTCACAGCAACCTCTAACTCTTGGGCTCAAGCAGTTCTCTTGCCTCAGCCTCCCAAGTAGCTGGGACTAAACGCGCCTACCACAAAACCAGGCTATTTTTAGAGACAAGGACCCACCTCGGACTCCCAGGGTGCTACGATTACAGATGTGAGCCACCGCCCCCGGCCTCTACCCACTTTCTTTATGCCAGGCAGGTGTTCCCTGCAGGCAGGTGTTCAGGTGCCTACTGAATAGCTCACTGAATGGAAAGTAGACAAAAAGTGAGACCAAGTACTCAAGCCTATATCCAACACTTCAGCACAAAACTTGGTTATGCCTGGTGATAGATAAGTAATGATTTCTGTTATGTAAGGTTTTTGTGTAGTTCAGGGTTTTTTTTGTTTTGTTTTGTTTTGTCTTGAGACAGAGTCTTCCTTTGTTTCATAGCTCAGAGAAACTTCAAACTCCTGAGTTCAAGTGATCCTCTTGCCTTAGCCTCCCAAGTAGGTGGGGCTATAAGCATGCACCAAACCACTACACCCACCTAATTTTTCTAGTTTAGGTAGAAACAAGGTCTCACCCTTGCTCAGACTAGTCTCAAACCCCTGAGTTCAAGTGATCCTCCTGCCTTAGCCTCCCAAGTAGCTGGGGCTACAGGCATGCACCAACCACTACATCCAGCTAATTTTTCTAGTTTTGGTAGAAACAAGGTCTCACCCTTGCTCAGACTAGTCTCAAACTCCTGAGTTCAAGTGATCCTCCTTGAGATCCTTCTTTATGTGAGAGAGATTAAAAAAGAGAGAGAGAGAGAACCTGGTGAGTAAGAACCCTGTTCCCTATTTTGCCCAGCACTGGCATAAGGAATGCTGGGCAAAAAGGCTGCTCTCTCACCAGGTAATCAGAAGGGTCAAGGCGCTGCTTCTCCAAGGAGGAAAGCAGATTAAGGCCCCAGTGAATCCAAGGGGGCACCACTGCCTTAGACAGCCAGAGGACACAAGGGGCCTGAAAATTCTGAGCCTGGCCTCAAATAGAAGCTAGGGTGGAGAGAAACTCAAAGACTGTTCTCTAAATAGCTTCATGTCCCTGCCATCTGCCGCCAGGCAGTCAGGAAAGAAAGCTGCATTGCATGGTTTCTTTAGGAGCTGGCAGAGTTGTGTCCTTGTAGATAGAGCCCCTAGTCACAAACAAGCTGCCAAATACTTTGCCTCTCTTGGGCCAAGAACAGGGCTAGAACTCTCCTGTTCTACCCTTTCCCCAAAGAGGGACTCTGAGCTTTTCAACACTAAATTCTCTAAAACTGACGAAAATCAGCTTGCTTTCCTTCAGACAGCAAACAATCTGGTTTAGTTCCTAACCAGGAAGTAGGTCTACCCTAGAGGCTTCAACTCAAACCTAAAGGCTTAGACAGAACCTTAAAAATGATGCTATTACTTGGTAATACTTATTTATTTATTTTTAGAGACAGAATTTCACTTTGTTGCCCTCAGTAGAGTGCTGTACCATCATAGCTCACAGCAACCTCTAGCTCTTGGGCTTAGGCGATTCTCTTGCCTCAGCCTCCCGAGTAGCCAGGACTATAGGCACTGGCCACAAGGCCCAGCTTTTTTTTGTTGTTGTTGCAGTTTGGCCGGGGTTTGAACCCGCCACCCTCAGTATATGGGGCCAGTACCCTACTCACTGAGCCACAGGCACCGCCCCACTTGGAAATATTTCAACTTTGTGATTTATGAGATGCTGCTAATCCCAAAGAAATGGGACAATGCCACTGAATTTCATATTAAATTCCTTTTAGCTTAAGAAAACAGTGAGCAAGGCTGGATGCAGTGGCTCACACCTCAGCACTTTAGGGGGCTGAGACAGGAGGAAAACTTGAGGCTAGGACTACAAGACCAACTTGGGCAACACAGTGAGACCCTATCTCTCTTAAAAAAAGAAAAAATAAACAAAAACAGAAAGAAAATAAATTAGCCAGGTGTGGTGATGTATGCCTGCTGTAGTCCCAGCTATCAGGTACTTGGGAAGCTAAGGTGAGAGGATTGCTTGAGGCCAGCAATTTGAGGCTGCAGTGAGCTATGGTCAGGCGGCCACTGCACTCCAGCCTGGGCAACAAGCAAGACCCTATCTCTTGAAATAAGAAAGAGGCTCAGTGCTCGTAGCTCAGTGGTTAGTGTGCAGGCCACATACACCAAGGCTGGTGGGTTCGAACCCAGCCCAGGCCTGCTAAACAACAATGACAACTACAACAACAACAAAATAGTCGGGTGTTGTGGCAGGCGCCTATGGTTTCACTACTTGGGAGGCCGAGGCAAGAGAATCGCGTAAGCCCAACAGTTTGAGGTTGCTGTGAGCTGTGATGCTACAGCACTCTATCAAGGGTGACGTAGTAAGACTCTGTCTCAAAAATAATAATAAATAAAAAATAGGTTCAGCGCCTGTGGCTCAAGTGGCTAAGGCGCCAGTCACATACACCTGAGCTGGCGGGTTCGAATCCAGCCCTGGCCCACCAAACAATGACAGTTGCAACCAAAAATTAGCCAGGCATTGTGGTAGGTGCCTGTAGTCTGAGCTACTTGGGAAGCAGAGGCAGGAGACTCGCTTGAGGCCAGGAGTTGGAGGTTGCTGTGAGCTGTGATTCCACAGCACTCTACCCAGGGCAACAGCTTGAGGCTCTGTCTCAAAAAAATAAAAAATAGTGAACAAAAATGTCCATTTTATCCCCCCAAGGGTTCTCTCTCTCTCCATCTGTACCTAACCTCCAATTATTTTTTTCTCTTTCTTCACTTTTGACATTCACATAACATGCCATATGTAAAGTTCTCTAACTGGAATAATCTGTTACCCTTTAATGCAAGACTTTTCAATATAATCAAGCAAGAAAACTTTCAGTTATTTTGCAATGTTGTCAGCTTCTCTGTAGTGGCATATTCCCATCACTGAAGTCACAGAGATTATAACAAATGTTTTTTGTTTGTTTGTTTTCTGAGACAGAGTCTCAAGCTGTTATCCTGGGTAGAGTGCTGTGGCATCACAGCTCACAGCAACCTCCAGCTCCTGGGCTTAAGTGATTCTCTTGCCTCAGCCTCCCAAATAGCTGGGACTACAGGCGCTCGCCACAATGCCCAGCTATTTTTTGGTTGTAGTTGTCATTGTTGTTTGGTGGGCCCAGGCTGGATTCGAACCTACCGGCTCTGGTGTATATGACTGGTGCCTTAGCCGCTTGAGCTACAGGTGCTGAACCAACTAAAGTTTTAAATAGTTCTCCATGATGCCCCCAGAATAAAAATCTACTCTCCAAGGTAGATTTGTTCACTAAATAACACCAAGAAAATTATTGTGAACATAGGCCCTTTGTCAATTAATTCATTCATTCCCCAGTTGAACACTTATTGTATATAGGTCTAGGCAGAAATAGGGTGTGTTTAAGGACCTTGGATTTTTTTTTTTTCTTGAGACAGTCTCACTTTGTCACCCTGGGTAGAGTGCTATAGCTTCACAGCTCACAGCAACCTCAAATTCATGGGCTCAAGCGATTCTCCTGCCTTAGCCTCCCAAGTAGGTGGGACTATAGGCTCCCGCCACAAAGCTCAGCTAAAGTACTTTTGATTTTAATCATCACATTACTGAACTGTAATTACCACATTTCGAGAAGGATGGTGGCCACACCCAAAGGGTTTCATTTATAACATTGGTTCCTTCAGTGCATCCACTATTTCTATCCTCTTTGTTAGCTTCAATTCAACAAATACTTTGAGGGTCCACAGGTAAATTTCTACTGCAATGGGCTAATGTTAAGAAAATAAAGTCCAGTTAACTTAGCTCACCTTCTAGAATTTATTTATTTACTTTATTTTTATTTTTATTTTGAGACAGAGTCTTATTATGTCGCTCTTGGTACGGTGGCATCACAGCTCACAGCAACCTCAAACTCTTGGGCTTAGGTGATTCTCTTGCCTTAGCCTCCCAAGTAGCTGGGACTACAGGTGGCTGCCACAATACCTGGCTATTTTTTGGTTGCAATTGTCATTGTTGTTTAGCAGGCCTAGGCCAGGCTTGATCCCACCAGCCTCAGTATATGTGGCCAACACCCTACTCACTGAGCTACGGGCATCAAGCCTGGATCTGAATCTTAAAACTAGCTTTATAATCCTTAAGAAAATGATTTAATTGTTTTGCTTCACTGACTGGTCAGTGATCATTTACTATTATCAGTATTTAGTATTATTATATCAATGTTTCTCCTAAATAAAAAAATCCAGATTCTAGCATCAGAAAACTCCAAGAAGCTTATAAAGATTCAGACTCCTGCTTCCCACTCCCACACCCAGATCTACCGAATCACAGAAGAATTTTTTTCCCCTTTTTTACCCTAAAAGCTCTCTAGGAGATTCTTGCAAACTAAAATTAGAGGATCTTGATGCAAATAAAACCAACTGGCTACCTTATGATTATTGTTATTATTTTTTGAGACAGAGCCTCAAGCTATATGCCCTGGGTAGAGTGCCATAACATCACAGCTCACAGCAACCTCCAACTCCTGGGCTTACGCAATTCTCTTGCCTCAGCCTCCCAAGTAGCTGGGACTACAGGTGCCCACCACAACGCTCCACTATTTTTTGGTTGCAATTGTCATTGTTGTTTGGCAGGCCTGGGCTGGATTCGAACCCGCCCACTCTGGTATATGTGGCCAGTGCCTTAGCCACTTGTTATAGGCGCTGAGCCTGGCTACCTTATTTTTCACGTCAACTCTGTCAGCATTGTGTAAGTTCTACTTCATGGCTTAGGCTGGGAGTTCAACCAGGCTGGGCAACAAACAAAGGCCTTGTCTCTACAAAAAAAACAAACAAAACCAAAACTAGCCCAATATCGTGATGTGCCTGTAGACTCAGCTACATAAGAGACTGAGTGGGGAGGATCTTTGCACAAAGGAAAAGTTCTACCTTCTCTGTACTATTCAAATCCCAAGAAATTTCTAATGAGCAAAATGAAAATTACAATTAGATAACAAAAATGGAAATTGACACTAGGGTTCTTCAGTTCTTCAGATTAGCATTTTATTTTTCCCTTCCTGACTCAAATTCACAGGGGGTTAAGAAAATAGAACATAATCAAAATAACATACAAACACAATTCACAAACATTTAACCATCTATTATAGCTGTTTTTTGTAATAAACACAAAAGTAAACAGAAACATCTTTATATAAATTATGCTTAACAATCTGAATACACTGTAAAACAATTAAAATTCACACTAAGATCCTGGTGCAAGCAGTGGCGTATGAAAGTGCAAATTTAGTGATGAACAACTTACCACTGACTTACCACTCTAATGTACTTTGGGCCAAATACTGAAGGCCTCACTGTGGAAAACACTTTTATCACTTTTTATAACCTGACTACATTCACCCTGAGTGCTCTTGCCTTGGTTGGCAATTAATTATAATTTTAAGTTAGGAGCAACACCAAGGAATACAGAAACCCATGTGAAGTTGGCTATTCTAATATGAATCTTTATACCTGATATTGAAAACAATTCCAAAGAAAACCTGTGTTTCAAAAATAGAAATGTCATCCCCCTTTGATCCCTAAATATTAAAAATTAAAATCTAAGCTTTTGTTGAAAATGCATGCTGAAGAAGCATCCATTCAGTGTAGCTTTTCTAAAAATAATTCTGTATGAAATCACTTTCCTATTTCTGCCCTAAAATCTATTTGAGGTGGGGGGCACACTTGAAACAAAGTTTGCTTTGGATAACCTCAGTCACTTTCCTTTGATCACTTTGGATTTTATTTTAAACTGTAAATGGCATTAAATATAGTGGCTTCTTAATGTTCTAAATTATGACAATAGGCTTGGCGCCATAGCACAGTGGTTATGGTGTCAGCCTCATGCACCAAGGCTGGCAGGTCGGAGCCTGGCCCGGGCCTGCTAAACAACTGTAACAAGAAAATAACCGGTGTTGTGGTGGGCGCCTGTTGTCCCAGCTACTTGGGAAGCTGAAGCAACAGAATCGCTTTTTTTTTTTTTTTGAGACAAAGCCTCAAGCTGTCACCCTGGGTAGAGTGCTGTGGCGTCACAGCTCACAGCAACCTCCAACTCCTGGGCTCAAGCGAGTCTCCTGCCTCCGCCTCCCAAGTAGCTGGGACTACAGGCACCTGCCACAACGTCCAGCTATTTTTTGGTTGCAGCTGTCATTGTTGTTTGGCGGCCCCGGCTGGATTCAAACCCGCCAGCTCAGGTGTACATGGCTGGCGCCCTAGCTGCTTGAGCCACAGGCGCCTAGCCAATAGAATTGCGTAAGCCCAAGAGTTTGAGGTTGCTGTGACATCATGGCACTCTACCAAGGGTGATATAGTGAGACTCTGCCTCAAAAAAAAAAAAAAGAAAGAAAAGAAATTTATATTTGCTAATGTCTATTTTTTCATGCCTTCTTAAAGATTTTTTGATACTTCCCCAGCTTTTTAATGTTTGAAATGATCCATAGGCATGGTAGCTCACACCTGTAATTGTAGCACTTTAGGAGGGGGGAGGATTGCTTGAAGCCAGGAATTTGAAACCAGTTGGGTTTTTGTTTTTTTTTAATTTTGCTTTCAACTGGCTTTCACTTATCTTAGTTTTAAGTGTTTTTTTTTTTTTTTCTTTTCTTTCTTTAGCGATTCTCTTGCCCTTAGCCTCCTAAGTAGCTGGGACTACAGGCACCCACCACAACACCTGGCTTTTTTTGGTAGAGACAGGGTCTTACTCTGGTCTCGAACCTTTGAGCTCAGGCAATTCACCCGCCTCGGTCCACCACAGCACTAGGACTACAGGCATGAGCCACCACGCCTGGCCTGAAACCAGTCTGAATCAAGAATGTGACCATCTCTGCTACAAATTCAAAAATCAGCTAGGTATACTGGTGTGTGCCCATAGTCCTTGCTACTCAGAAGGCTGAGACAGGAAGATCACTTGAGCCCACGTGTTTGAGGTCACAGTGAACTATGATCACACCATTGCACTCTAACCTGGGCAACAGAGCAAGATCCTCTCTCCCTCTCTCAAAAAAAAAAAAAAAATAATAATAATAAAAAAAAATACACTCTAAATAAAATGAAGAGAAAGAATTTTGAGAGATTTTCCTTTATATAAGCTATTCTCACTGTACTGTGGTCAAATTTTACTTGGCAATAAATCCTTACAAACTTCGGTCACGTAAGTGATGAGTAAGACCAAAATACCACATTGAGTCACCTATCAAATGTACAGTTTCAGAAAATGTAAACATTTCCCCTGAAACTCTCAAATCATGTTAACTAGAATTATATTGTTTTTAATGTTAGAACTTGTGAAAATACTGGTCAAAAAACTTTGTTTTTTGAGACGGTCTCAGTTTGTTGCCCTCGGTAGAGTGCCATGGTGTCACAGCTCACAGCAACCTCAAACTCTTAGACTCGAGCAATTCTCTTGCCTAAGCTTCTCAATTAGCTGGGACTACAGGTGCCCGCCACAACGCCTGGCTATTTTTAGAGATGAGGTCTTGCTCTGGCTCAGGCTGGTCTCAAACTTGTGAGCTCAGGTAATCCACCCGCCTTGGCCTCCCAGAGTGCTAGGATTACAGGCATGAGTCACCTCGCCTGGCCAAAATGCTGGGTTTTGAATGTGGTTTATTTAAATCATTTTCCAGAAGGCAAGAAACATAATTATTACAGCTATCACTTTTTAAAATGATTTACAAGTAGTTTATGTGCTGGAAAGCACTATAGAGAATGATGAGACAGTTAAAAAATAAGGAAAAGAAACGCTATTCTACATTTATGCTGTCAACCACAGTAATCTGTATATGGATGCAGGCTGTACACAAAATTAAAATTTAGATCTAGCCAGGCAATATCTGAATTCATAAATCTTTGGCATTCATACAAAGAAACTGGTTCAACCCAAGCCAACAATGAATACTTTTTTTTATGTATTTTAGGAAATGTCTTTCCCCGATTTAAAAATGTAATAATCTCCACTCTAAAAATTTACTGAAATAAAGATAAGCTATGACCCAACCAGCTGTGACACAAAGGTGTAATTAATAGCAGTTATTGAAACAGGTGTGGGGTAAGAAGCTCTTTAAAAGTATAAAAGTAGGCTGAGACCTTGTGTGTTTTAGTGTTTTGGACTTCAGATTTTAAAACATCTTCTGAGTAGTGCCTGATTCGTATGGAATCCATTTTAGTCTGTATACAACAGTGTTAACAACTACACTTTAACATCTCACACTACAGAGCACAAAATTAACCTATATCCCCAGTACTTAACATTTACCTGGAAAACACTCCACAGGTGCACACAATTGCACAGGCACATTCAGAGCTGTCTTCGCTATGTGCTTCTATTGCTTCTTGCTGTTCTCCTAATTTGCTTCTCTCGAAAAAGGGCAATGACCCAGTGTAGGTTCTCTGAAGGGATTTTCAGAGCTGGATGGTAAGTCCTCTGGCTGGGGAACTCTGCCCCTGGAGCTGGAGAAAATCTGGTTGCTGCTAAGTGCAGCTTCATTTCTATTAGAGGTTCAGGCCATAAGAATCTTACATCTTTGGGAAAATATCCATAGTTTAGCTGTGGTCCACGAAGTGACTTTTGTTTCTTTGATCCCAGTATCAGAATTAGAAGGAGGGGTCTAGAGTGAGATATTTTGTACCAGGAAGCACTTTCCCCCACTAAAGAAACCAGTAAGTTTTTTCCTTTATGCCAACTTACAACACAAATAATTAGCATTTCTTGAATACCATAATGGATATTCTAGAAAATACTGGAAGAAGAACATGTCCCTGAAGGCACTGAAGAGAAATAACATGAACAAAAGGCAGTTACTTTTAATAAGGCTTAGTTCTATTTAGTCAGAACTTCAGGAGCACTTTAAACCTATCTGACAGAATTAAATGTGGCTACAAAGGCATTTTCTACTTTTCCATTAGAGCTACTGGTGGAAGAAGCTTTTATTTGCATTTATAAAGAAGATGAAAGTAAAACAGAATAGTCAAATTACTAAAGCCAGATGTCTATATTAGGAAATGACAGCTTAGTTAAATACTAATTCCTTCCAGTCATATTCCTCAATCCTATCTGCTTCATAGGTTCCATTATTGATAACAGAAAGGGCTATACTAATTGACTTGGACAATGGCTAGAGAAAACGCTAATTTTGATACTAAAATTATCCTTGATAGAATTGGAATAATCTATTCTTGATAGAATTGGTTGAAAGATACCATGAAAACTTGACTTATAATCAGAAGAGAAATCTTAAAATTGAAAGTCTTTAAAAACATATTTTTGACACTTACCTTTCATCTTATCTAAGGATGGGAATCTCAAATATGAACAAAAGAAAATTTCTTAGGAAGTTACAATGCTTTTAAAAAACAAATTTCCTATTAGTATGTTTAACAGTGAGGCTTGCAGATGCTATCACACAGAAAAATAATATCTTAAAACAAAACTTTTTGTGCTATAAAGAGTTGCTTGAGAACAATTAAGAAAAAAGAAAATCGGAAGCAAGCATTTGTTTTCTTCTACCAGGAAATAAAATATGCTAAAGAATGCAAAAGAGGGGCAGCACCTGTGGCTCGAAGGAGTGGGGCACTGGCCCCATATACCAGAGGTGGCGGGTTCAAACCCAGCTCCCACCAAAATCTGCAAAAAAAAAAAAAAAAAAAAAAATGCAAAAGAGCTATAGGATAGGAGCAAACTCTCCACTTATCTCCAAGTTGTTTCTTTTTCCTTGGACATGGAGGTCTCTATAAGGAAACTGTGTACAAGATCCTACTGGTTGCTTGCTCTGGGGAATGTCATTATGTAGCACTATGGGGAGTACCAGACATGAAGACTCTGGGAAGTACCTCTAAATGTGGAAAGACAGGTACCTATTACTACATTTGGCGAAGAGGCACAGATTACCAAACTGGGCACCAGTAAGACTGGAGTACTTCAGAATTAGACAATTGCTATAGAATTATAGCAATTGTATACTTTTCTTCAAAAGGTCAATCCCCCAGGGACTAAGACATGGACTCCATCCGCACTGGTTAACAGTAGCATTACTGATAAAAATACACATGATTCAGAGATAAAGGTAGTATGAGGTGCAACCGACCACAAGTGTCTCATGATAAATGCAAAAGCCCAAAGGGGCTTAACCATTATTCTAAATGTTCTGAAGGAACTGCCTTGCCAAACAACCTCTTCATACATATAATATTAAAAAATATTCAAAATTTCAGAGTATACTAGCTAGATAACACATATTTAAATGAAACATATGCCCAACAAAGATGCCAAACATTGGAGTTTGTTTTATTGCACGACGTTTGCATAAGAAAAAATATTATTGAAAACTATAAGGCATCATGCAATTATTGATAAGCTAATTATTAACTGTACACTTAATACAGGTGGACATACAATCTAAAATTTAAAAACTAGTTCCAAAAAAGTACATAAAAAATTTAACATGATAAGCTTTTAAATATGGTTGATATCTGTAGTTTCATGTTATTAAAAAGTGCTTCAAATGTACTGCTGGAAAATTGTTTTTATAAATGGTGCTGGGGTAATGTCAGATTATAAACTGTAAAAATGAATTAGAAAGCTAATAGATGTAGTGTGATATTCAAATTTACTTGAATCAGTTTTTAATTCTCACTCAAATTAAGTTGATATAATATTAATAATCTAAAAAACATCTATTTTATAAGCAACAAAAGTCTATTGAATTCAAGTTATGCATGTTGAATGATAAAATCTCTGAGTAGGCCTGAATGTTGAGACCTGGAGCCAGGGAGCCAGTATGGGTCGGTGTTAATCAATGTACTGCGCCATCCAGCGGAAGCCCTCTCCATAACCTTGTCTTTTGAGCACACTGCACATAAAAACTTCCAAGGGTCGGGCATTCAGTTCTTTTAGAGATACACTGCCCTAAAAAAGAAGAGAGATATTATGTTGGAGTTTATAAAATAAAACCCCTCTGCCCCACAGAATTATAGGTTCTACTTTAGCACAAAGGGTGACTATGATAAAGCCATAACTGTGATAATGTCCCCCACCAAATACTAGTAAAAATGGGCCAGGCCCAGTGGCTCATGCCTGTAATCTTAGCACTCTGGGAGCCTGAGGTGGGTAGATCACTTGAGTTCACGAGTTAGAGACCAGCCTGAGCAAAAGCGAGACCCCATTGTGTATTAGAAATAGAAAAACTGAGGCAAGAGGATTGTTTGAGCCCAAGAGTTTGAGGTTGCTGTGAGTTATGACACCACAGCACTCTACCTAGTGTGACAGAATGGGACTCTGTCTCAAAACAAAACAAAACACAAATACTAGTAAAAATGAAAGCAGGCTTGGTACCTGTAGCTCAGCGGCTAGGGTGCCAGCAACATACACTGGAACTGGTGGGTTGAAACCCAGCCCAGGCCTGCCAAAAAACAAGGATGACAACCAAAAAATAAAAATAGTTGGGCATTGTAGCAGATGCCTGTAGTCCCAGCTACATGTGAGGCTGAGGCAAGAGAATCGCTTAAACCCGAGTTTGAGGTTGCTGTGAGCTGTGACGCCACTCAGAACTCTAAAGATGGTGACAAAGTAAGACTCTGGGAAAGGAAAAAAAAAAAAAGGCAAAAAATAATGCATGTTAAAACTTAGGATAAAGTATATGTTCAGAAAACCCCTTCTGTACTCTAGCCTATGCAACAGAGCAAACCTTATCACAAAAAAATAAATAAATAAAAAAATAATAACGAGCTTGTGGAGCTAGAGAATAAAAATTTAAAAAGACATTTGTACTATAAAATTAAATACTCATACTTCTAAAATATATATATATTTTTTACCTTTCCTGTTGTCTGACCATATAAGCCAAACATCTCTCGTAATCTCTCTTCACTGATGGCTTCAGGTCTGTCAATCTTATTCCCAAGAATCAGTATAGGCACATTAGCAATGGTTTCATCTGTCATTAGTGACTAAAGAAAACACAATACAAAAGACAAAATGTTGATATGAAGCATCCAAAGGGTTTATTTGATAAAATAGTCAAGGTACTTGTTCCCTACCATCATATTATGCCAACTTTCTTTCTTTCTTTTTTTTTGTAGAGATAGAAGGAAATTAGAAATTCCCTGATCCTGTTCTATAACTACAGAACCTACCTAGACTTTTCTACATGAACAAGTATTTGTTTGCCTGCTCTGGGATAAGGCTTAGGTGGGTCAACTTCAGTCAGATCACAGACTTGATTACTCTGCAGCTCCGTATCTAGTACTGGCCTTATCTGCTGCTCTTGAGCCCGTTTACAAAGCATCTAACCTGTGTGGGCACAGTGCCTCACACCTGCAATCCTAATACTCTGGGAGGCAGATGGGGGTGGACTGTTTGAGCTCACAAGTTCAATACCAGCCTGAGCAAGAGCAAAACCCTGTCTCTACTAAAAATAGAAAAACTGAGGCCAGAGATCTCTTGAGACCATGAGTTTGAGGTTGCTATGAGCTATAATAATGCCATGGCACTCTATCCAGGGCAACAGAGTGAGACTCTATCCCAAAATAAATAAATAAACAAACAAATAAAAATGTTAAAAAAATAAAAATTAAATTTAAAGAAAAAAAAAGCATATGACCTGGGAGAAGGGCGAGGAGGTAGCTAAACATGTCCCTGTTGACTCCTGCAAGTGGTAGCAAAGACAGCATGTCATACTATCTCCAGAGGTGCAATGCCTGAAGAAATGATATCCTGGGATGACCAAGGACTCAAGAGCAACACAGTCTAGGAATACTATGTATAGCAAACTTGTCCTATATTAGAAAGATGCACTGGGTACAACGTGGCTCCTCAACTCATTAGGAAGAACACCTATATTATTACTCCCTCAATAGCTACAACTACTCAAAGTTACTCTCTATTCATTCTAGGTAAAGTAATCACTACTTAAAGTACTTACTGAGCTCAACAAATTACTAGGATTTTCACTCAAGACTGCAGAAAATCTATTCTGCTATATTTGTGATTCCAACCTATTTCTTTAGGCTTACTAAAGTGATTTAACTATGTTTAGTTTTAATTATTTTACTTACATCAAGTTCTTCTTTTGACTCCAACAGCCTTTCATGGTCTGCACAATCCACCAGAAAAACAATGCCATTGATGGCAGGAAGGTAGTTTTTCCATACTCTCCGAGCTAACAAAAAAAAATGAGGAGTTAGATTTTACTTACTGGTCAAACCTAGCAGACGGTGTGACTGAACAGTCCACTATGATATTGAATGTAGTTATCCCTTATAGTCAAGTTAATCTTCTACCCAGGAGAGCCAAAATATTCCCTGATTGTGGGCAAGTCAAATACTTATGCTTTCCCAATTTCCCTAAGTAAGAAGTAGAATATTTGCCACCACTGAAAAATGAATGATACAAATGAAATTCATTGGACAAATGCTACTATATAAATCTAAAATTTAAGGCAGTGCCTGTGGCTCAATGAGTAGGGCGCCGGCCCCATATATCGAGGGTGGTGGGTTCAAACCCGGCCCTGGCCGAACTGCAACAAAAAATAGCTGGGTGGAGTAACAGCTTCCCTGCAACAGGGCATGGCGAGTCTGGGGAGACAAGACTCCAGGCATCTCTGGCCAGTGGGATCTGCCTATAATCATCCCTTTGAGGATACAGGGAGCCAGCAAGGGACTTCTGGACCCCAAGAGGACGACAAAAACAGTGGAAAACTGGCAAGTGGTTGCGTGTGTTCGATCAACTTAATCACACCAGCAACCGTAAGTATAAGCAGCAGTGAGACTGCAAACCGGAAGGGCCTTACCTGTGAACTGTTTTGGTGTTCTTGGACTTGGCAGTCAGTTGAACTGCCTTGGGGAGAGCTTGAGCAGGAGTGTGGAGAACGTTGGGCATTGTCTGGGGCCCCAGACTGAGCCACTGAGCTGGGCGCAGGAAACCATTGTGAAAGAACTGCCCCGGCAAGCTCCACCCTCAGGGTCCCAGAGCAAGAATCGGCGGGACAAAGTAACCTAGTGACTGAGCAGCCTAAAGGCGGGAGTGAGCTGCCTTACAGCCTTAATCCTTAGGGGCAGAGTGAGGCGGTTTTGGCACACTGGAGCCTTGAGCTATTGCCCTGGGTAGAGTGCCGGGACATCACAGCTCATAGCAACCTCAAACTCCTGGCTTGGCGCTGCCCAGACCTCCATAAGAGCTGTGCAGCAACCCCCGACCAGTGACCCGCACCCACTGAGCCTCCACATTCCCTGACCAGGAACTGCGGGAGCCACACAACCCTGCGTCCTCCCTCCTGTGTCCTCCCAGCCTCCTCACTAGCCCGTTCATCTGGCCAGGGACTCTGATAGCTGCATGCCCTCTGGAGCCCTCCCTGCCTCTGCGCAGAGCCCTTCTCCTGGCCAGAGACTGTTGGAGCCTTGGGCTCTCTGTGCCAAAGTCACTGGGCACCAGGCACTCCCAGAACCCTGCGCACCACCCCCAGCCCTGTTGCTGTATGGGGGTGTGTCACACACTGGGGCTGCTTCCAGAACCAGAACTCTGTAGCTGGAGCAGCCCCAGAGGAACTACACAGGGTCACTACCTACAAAGATCCAGCAACAATAGAGTGATCCCGCTGGGGTCTAATCTTGGAGAGACACCTCCCCCACTCTGAGGACGGCCAGAGGCAACGGTGAAAAACAATCATGAGGCGAAATCAACAGAAAAACTCTGGCAATATGAATAATCAGAGTAGATCAACTCCCCCAAGGATCAATGGGGCAGAAACACCACAAGATGCCATGCCCAAACAAATAGCTGAGATGTCAGAAATTGAATTCAGGATCTGGATAGCAAATAAGATTGAATTAGAATTCCAAAGGTTATCTCAAGAATTCAATGGATTCAAAGACCAAATGACCAAAGATTTTGAATCATTGAGACAAGAAGTTGCATCCCTCAAAGATCTGAGAAACACAGAAGAATCCCTCAGTAAGAGAATGGAGCAAGCAGAAGAAAGGATTTCTGACACTGAAGACAAAGCTTTCGAATGCTCCGAAACCCTCAAAGAAGAAGAGAAATGGAGAGCAAAAACAGACCACTCTCTCAGAGAGCTCCGGGATAATTCGAAGAAAACCAACATTCGTCTTATAGGGATTTCCGAAAGTGACGAAGTGGCTTCACAAGGCACAGAGTCTCTTCTCCATGAGATTATGAAGGAGAACTTTCCAGACATGCCAAGAGATTCCGAAATTCAGATAGCAGACAGTTTCAGAACTCCAGCACGACTCAACCCGAACAAGACATCCCCTAGACACATCATAATCAATTTCACTAAAGTTAATATGAAGGAGATAATTCTGGAAGACAATCTTTTTTTTTTTTTTTTTTTTGCTGTTTTTGGCCCGGGCTGGGTTTGAACCCACCACCTCCAGCATATGGGGCTGGCACCCTAAAGGAGAAAATTCTGATAGCTGCCAGACGAAAGAAAACCATTACCTACAAGGGGAAGAATATTAGAATAACTGCAGATCTCTCTGCTGAAACCTTTCAAGCTAGAAGAGGATGATCATCGACTTTTAATCTCCTAAAACAAAATAA
>CAUYPK010016162.1:0-17967 GCA_963574355.1 Loris lydekkerianus | reverse complement strand
ATGGAACTGGCTGAACTGCAGAATTGTGACTCTCTGAAAGATGCATTCAAGTCAAGCAGCCTTCCTAATTTCTATGCATCTCTCCCCTCTGAGACATATCCTAATCTCAGGAACCATGCACTCAAAATGGCAACCATCTTTGGCAGAACTTATGTCTGTGCACAGACTTTTTCCAGAATGAAACATCTGAAATCTCCAACCAGATCTAGACTAACTGATGCACACTTGTATCACTTGTTACAACTAGCAGTGACAAAATTGGAACCGGACATTGACCATCTCATTAGCCAAAAGCAGGCTCACAGTTCCCATTGAAATACTGGTAAGTTTGTTGATTTAACTTTCCTTGTTCTTCATTTTAAATATTTGTTCCTGTTTTTTTTTTGTTGTTGTTGTTTGTTTGTTTGTTTACTTCAAAATAAGATATGTGCAGTTTGCATAGGAAATTGTTCAATTTTTTTTTTTTTAACTATAGTCTGGCCCTCCAACGGTCTGAGGGACAGTGAACTGGCCCCCTGTTTAAAAAGTTTGAGGACCCCTGCTGCTGGTGGGACTGTAAACTAGTACAACCTTTTTGGAAGAAGTATGGAGAATCCTCAAGGAACTCAAATTAGACCTCCCATTTGATCCTGCAATCCCATTACTGGGCATCTACCCACCAGGAAAAAAATCCTTTTATCATAAGGACACTTGTACTAGACTGTTTATTGCAGCTCAATTTACAATCACCAAAATGTGGAAATAGCCTAAATGCCCACCAATCCAGGAATGGATTAACAAGCTGTGGTATATGTATATCATGGAATACTATTCAGCCATTTTAAAAAAATGGAGACTTTACATTCTTTGTATTAACCTGGATGAAAGTGGAAGACATTATTCTTAGTAAAGCATCACAAGAATGGAGAAGCATGAATCCTATGTACTCAATTTTGATATGAGGATAATTAATGACAATTAAGGTCACAGTGGGGTTGGGGGAAGGGGAGAGCAGAGAGAGGGAAGGAGGGAGGGGGTGGGGCGTTGGTATGTGCCACACCTTTTGGGGGCAAGACAGGATTGCAAGAGGGACTTTACCTAACAAATGCAATCAGTGTAACCTGGCTTATTGTACCCTCAATGAATCCCCAACAATTAAAAAAAAAAAAAAAGTAGCATTAATGCAAATAAATAGGACAGCATCATTTTTTTTTTCTTTTCTAAAAGCAAAGTGAATTCCTTTACCTCTCTTCCTGTCATTAAAATGATGGAATGACTTTTTATTGTACCTCTGAGCATTAAAAGTATCATTATACTTTTAGTTTTCTTATGCCAATTTCAAAGCTTCCAAGGTTTAAATTTTATAACTGTTTCCTCATGGCCATTTCTTACTTTCTGTTATGCTGAGAAATAATATTAATCAGAATATAGATTGACACTAATGTACACAGCTATGATTTAACAATAAAAAAAAGAATATAGATTGAAAATGTCACCTTCACTTCAGCCTTATATAATCTATATTTCTATGAAAACATTAACTTTCTACCGAGCTAATTTGTTTTACGTCATCATGAAATAGTGGTTATATATTAAATTTAGCTGAGAATTAAACAGGATCATGCATGAAGCCATAAGCTCTTCGCATGATGATGAGATAGGGAAAGGCATGCTGTGAGGCCATTGTTAGGAAAGTGGATGGTATGTGTTTTACGAGAGTGGGTTTCTACCACACAGTTCTTCAGAAAATATGGTTTAAAATGACTTGAGAAACTTTTAAATCACAATACTTGTCTTTTCTTAATATGAAATTATGTACAAGCTAAGGTTTTAGTTACAAGTTTAATGAAGGTATATTAATAACTCTTATGAATGTATGAAATTCTGTGTTTTGGTATTTGAGTAATATGTTTCCTTTTTGTACTTTGAAAAATGTCAAAGCTATAGAAAAGTTATAGTAAAAATCAAATTTTAATAACAACCATCTACCCCTAGATCCGTCAATTGTTAAGGTTCGGCTCATTTTCTTTTCCTCTTTTGCTAACTATTCAGAAGTAGATCACTAACACGGTGCTACTCACTCCAAAATATTCAACCATGTACTTATTAAGATCAGGGACAACCTCCTATATAACTGAGATTCTCCTTCGACACCAAGCAATTTATCAAAGATGATTATTATGTAATATGTGACTCACATGTCAATTCCCTCATAGTCCACAAATCAGCTGCTATTCCCGACCAAGGACGGCACATTCTGTAACACCGGGCTGCAGACTCTCTAGTCATTTACTAGACATTCATGACTTAGATATTTCTGAAGAGTTCAGGCCATTTGTTTTATAAACTTTCCCACAATCTAAATTTCTCTTTTTGTTATATTGTCATCATGCTTAAATTAAACATTTACAAAGAATATCAAAACAATGATGCATTCAATTTTTGGCATGACATATATCAGGAGACATAATGTTAGTTTTTTCCAGTGAAAGGGAATTCTAGCTGGTTAATCTATTGCATGATAATTCAGAAGGTTCGAATACCTGCTCCCCTGTAACTCATACAATGGCTTAGCATCTATTTACGGATACTTGCCTAAGACAATTGTTTACATTGGTGCTGTAAATTGGAGATTCATCAATTACATTATATTTTTGATATTTATTAGTTTACCATACCCAACCACAATTTTTTTTTTTTTTTTGCTTGTTACTGTTCACTTACAGAATTTTTTCATGCATTATATTTTAATGTCTTTCTGTAAGTTTTTAATCCTCAAAGTGTCCAATATTTGGATCATGGGAACCTTTTTCAAAATAACTTCTGTCCTCATTCATTTTTTAGCATTTTTTTTCTAGCATGAAGCTTATTTCAAGCTCATCTTGCTCTTTTTCTGCCTATAGAGTCCAAGATACAGATGAAGAAAAACTATGATTAAACTAATTTTATTTTTAGTCAGTGGCTACACAATTGTCCAAGCTTAATTTATTAAAAAAGCCCATTTTCGCTTCAGTGATATCAAAAAGAATGTTTATCACCTTCTAAATGCTCATCGGAACATGAGTTTGTTTCCAGCCTTTCAATTCTATCTGGTCTGCTTATCTATTTATTTGTCAAAACCACATTGTATCAATGAGGCTTTGGAGCATTGCTTGTACTAATGTCTGGTAGTGCTCATACATCATGCAGTTTTCTTCTGTCATTATTTATTTGACATTTCTGATATTTTGCTTTCTTATACACTTTAATATCAACTTGTCTATTTTCATAACAAAGCTTATCAGTTAATAGGTAATCTAATTTAGACAGAACTGACATCTTCATATCTGGGAGTCCCTACCCAAGAAAGGAAAATGATTTTACATTTATCCATGTTACTTATGTGTTTTTCAGTATCGCCTTAAAGTTTTCCACATAAAAGGTTTTCAAATTTCTTGTTAAGTGTATTTCCAAATTAAATTTTTTATTATTGCTATTATAAATTGGTTCTTTGCTAGCATTTTGTCATCTGGTAGTTATTTTTCTGTGTATCAAGAGTATTGTTTTTGTGTGTAAACTTTATAACCTATAACCTCATATTTTTTATTGTTTGAATTATTGTATCACTGATTGTAAAGTATTTTGAAGATATACTATCAAATCTTTATCAAATAGAGGTCATTTTTCTCTTTTACTATTTGTGTGTGTATGTCTAATGAAGCATCTCTAGTAATATGTTGAATTGAAGTGGTGACTGTGGTCTTTTCCTTGTTTCCATCTCATTGGAAATGCCTGTTGTGTTTCAATATTAAACAATATACTGCATTGATAGGTACAAACAATGCCAAGAAATTATTCATCAATTCTTACATCCTCATTGTTTTATGCAGTGGTGGGTTTGAATTTTGTTGGAGAATTTATCAAAACCTAGAGATAATATTTTTCATAGATCTACTCATATTTTTATAATGATGTTTGGGTTCTTGAACAAACTGTACAACCTGGAATAAATTTTACATGTAAGTGATGTGTTTTCGTAAAATGGTGTTATATTTATTTACTAACATTTTAATCAATAATTTTTAATTGATATTCTTCAGTGATAAAGGATACCTAGTTTCCTTTAGGTGGGTTCCTCTTCAGGTTTGAAAATTCAAACAATATATTGTAGAAGATAATAGGGTTTTTTAAATTTAATATTTAATGCTCTGGAACTATTAGTATTCATGGGGAATTGATATTATATGATTTATGAAGGTTATCTAGAATTTCATGGTAAAATAAATTCAGTCTGGCACATTTTTTATAGGATGGTCCTGTGAAAACTTACTCTACTCTTTTTGTTGCAATGAAGCTCTTTAAGTTCTCTCTCTTTAATAAGGCATATTTTGTATTTCCAACATTTGCTATTCTGAGTTAGGGAGTTCTCATGGCCTTCTGCTACCAGGTCTTCTAACTATTTTTAGCTGTTGTTTTTCCACATGTACTTAGTCTTAAATAGCAGAATCTTTTCTTCAATAGATTTGATGTGTCCTAGAACTTGCAGAATTTAGCTGAGGCATTTGGCACATAGATTTTATAGTTTTGTTTTACAGAAATGATAGCACATTTTTCTCTTGTTTATGTTAATGTTATCAATTCAAACAGAAGGATCTTGGTTTGAGGGGCAGTGCATTAAACGTATAGTCTATCATCTTTGATCATAAGTCCAGAAAACTGCTTCAAAGAAGAGAGTAGAATAATTAACAGAAACAGCACATCAAATCATGCCCATGAGTAACACAGTGTTACTAATTGTGTTCAGAAACAATTTTGGCTGAGAGAGAGAGATTGATTGATTTTCTTCCTAACTACCTTACTACTTCCCACGTGTGTGGACGCCCACTTTGAAGGTCTCCATTGTGAACTGTGTTCCTGCTGTATGAAACTAAACCCAGCCATGTAACAAGGATTAGGAGAAGTAGTTCTGGGCAAGGTCTGAGGGGTCTGTTCCCAGCAACAACGTTTTCCCCTTACACACACACACACACACACACACACACGTGTGCATATATTCTTAGCCCTTTCTAATCCACCAGAACCATTCATAGTGGATGATGGATATACGAATGTCTCCCCAAACCGGTAAGAGCCTAAAAGTACATTTTTGGAGTTGACTTGTGAGAAAAATTTGGAAAGCAGACTGAAGACCTCTCCATTATTACCAAAGTAGATTGTGTTCAGCAAAAACCTGTATCTAATGAAACATCAAAATTAGATACTAACAACTATTAGACTATCATTTCTCTGGTATGTACTTTTTATTTCCTGATTTGATATATAATGGGACAATCTTGTATTCCTCCTTGTGGAAGAAAACGGTACATTTTATTCACGATGGTAAATTCACACTTATGCATATACGTAATAGTTATTTTTTCTGTGTAGTAGAGTGATTAGTCTATGTATTTTAAGATATGTTCATAACCAGACTCCTTCTAAGTATCAATCAGTAGATTCCTCAGTCACCCAGTATCTACAGTGGGATGAGGGGTACTTGACACTTTCACTTGATACATTCTATTCTTCTCTTTTCTTTTTTTCCCCTCACTGTACCTTCAAAATTGTAGTTCTGTTTTCTGGGTTCTATTGTGCTGCCAAATAAAATTAGGTTTTCTTTGACATAAAGAATACAGAATAGAATAAATATTTGCTCTCTAGAATATATCAAGTCCTAGTACCATCTTAAGAATAATATAAAGATGTTAAGATTTAAATTAAGGCTAGGAAATTCTGACAGAGGCTGTTACTGATTCACAAAAGAAAATAGGATATTAACAATAGATTTGCATTGTAAAACACATTGTTGGATAAAGACAAAAACTAAATATAAGGTTAATGATACGAAAATATATGAATCTTATTTAGTTAGTATAGTTTGTTCAAGGTATAGCCTTTGAACTTAAAAAAAATGCATTATAATATCAGCTTTGTCATTTTTAGCAGCAAGAGACTGCACAATTTGCCAATTTTGTTCACCTGTAAGAAGATATATTAAAATTTAATTTCAAATATAAATTTGTATTTATTAAATCAAATAATGTGGATTATCAAACATATAGTAAGTGCTCAATTAATATCAAAATGCAAAATTATTTTTACTTTCAAAATAAAATAAGATTTCTTAAAACACTGAGATCCTCTAATGAGTTTGATGCATATTTTAATTCTCAATAACATTTTCGTGTGATGTACTTCAGAATATATCTATTTAATTATATATATCCAAGCTCAATGAATGAGATATAACCATTTACACCAAGTTAGCAATGGTGTGGCATACATCAACTTTAAAGAAATGCATGAGAAAGTGGTAAGTGGCATTTTCTAAACAAAGCATAAGAACTTAAAGGTCAGACATCTCATTTTAATCTTTTACCTTTTATTAATATTTTTAAAGTAATAATAGTTCGCTATCTATATTGTAAAATGCACTTTACTTCCTGTACCACACAGTTAATTTTATTTTGGCACCCATCTTGCACTTTATGAATATTTCTGGAGAATCACAATGCCCAAATTTTGCCTTTCTAGTTAAAAGAAAAAGCACACTAAGCTGTTGTATTAGTCATGTGACTGATATTATTAACATCAGCTAATGATTTCAAGGAGTAAACTTGGAATAGGGTGAACTTTAGTGTATAGTACACAAAACAAAATGAAGTGCATACTAATTAACTATTCAAAGTAGGATGGATTATTCCACTGTTACCAAAAATTTTTATACAGATATAGAGAGCAATGTTTTGCCTTTGTTATATATTCTAAAGCCACCTGCCTCAAAATTAGACATTTTGTAATTTATTATAATGACAACATGGGAATAATGTCATGTGTAGAAACATACTGAAACTTTTCCATGTTCATGTTCAGGAGAGTGAGGGAGAGGAGGACTTTGACTTTCACGGGAATGCACTGGTAGATACACACTCACCATTCTGCAATGTAAAAACCATAATACCATGCTAGTTGTACTAGTATAGATAAAGCAGTAGTCAAGGTCTTATTTTTTAAAGAAATGGACACCATACAATTGGAATTGCATAATTAGGCTGGTTAGATGGGTTACAAATATGCATACAAGTAATTATTATGTAGTTATATTATGTGTAATTATTATGTAGTAATAAATACAGGGCAGACATAAAGTTCGTGTGCAATTTAAATTAGTTTAGAATTGTAAATTGCATGTGAACTTTATGGACACCCTGTATATCCAAGATACTGTATAAAGGAAGGGGGACAAAAATGAAATAGTTTGCATTATTTATTGTTAGTTGTAATGCCTACATAAAATTTTAGAATCCTTTCAGGACCTGAGTAAGCTTGTTCGAGGGTAACTTGGTAAACTGAACACATGTATTCTCTACAAGTGCAATCCAAGGCTGAATCAATTTTTGCAACAAAGGCACATAGAAATGCTTACTTTCTTTTTGGATTTTGGGCTATATAAAAAATATTATGAGTGGGAAGTTGGAAACGAGATATTTTAGGGTTTGTTTTTAATAACATCTGATTTTTCTAAACATATTTATCAGAAGATAATTTAGTTATTAAAATAAAGACCAAACAAAAACAATAATATTTGCATCATTAATTACTATGCCCTAGTCTGTCCTAGACAGACATTTTAATATAAACCTTAATTTATCCAGCTGGAAAACAAACAAACAAACAAGCTAGTATCAATCAAGAATCACAAGTTAATTAATTAGAAACACTAAGTTTTCTAAATTATACTTTGTCATGTAAACACAAATTAATTTCCCCTTCTTACAGGCATTTTATCATGAAAAGGGAGATGAGTATGAGGAAATATAAGGTTCTATAAATTCACAGCTACAATTTCCTATAGAAGTCACTATGGCCTGGTAGAGACTTACCTCTTATTTGTGAACACATCCAGGACTAGCTTTATAGACTGCATGAGCATCCCTGATGGGATTCCAAAGTACTCTCTAGAGCTAAAATGTTTCTGAAATAGATATGAAACATGCTAACACAAAAGGATTTATTTTTAACATTCTGCTGCGGAAGTCAGGTGCAAGTTGACAGGCTTTAGAATAGTGAAGCTCAGACTAATAGATAAGATCAGTTTTTGGAGAATTTTCAAAGATGATTTTCATTTCTACTAAAAAGAGAACAATAAAAGCATTTTCACTTTTTGTCTCATATATATGTGTATATATATATATATATATATATATATATATATATATATATATATATATGTTGTGTGTACACTGATGTATAGGCAGGACTACGCTGAAATTGCGCCAAAGAAATAGAAATATCTGTGCTAATCAAAAGATTTCTACAATAGGCACAAAAGTTTGGTATATGTTAAAATGATCTCTAGAAACTTACTGAAATACATGTTGATGACCATGAGAACTAATATGTTTATAGAAATATTATGAGATCTTAAAGTAAGGAAATATATGAGGCAAATTCATTTAAATTACAGATTGAGCACCTTCTATCCCCAAGTGAAACTGGGATCAGGTAAGTGCTGAGTACAGGCAGATCAGCTGGGAGCAGTTGTCTCCCAGGTAAGAAGACTGTATGATATTGAATTCTTATTTTGAATATATGTGATATATGCTGCAAGGAAGGAAACATATGTAAATTAGTATCATAAGGCAAAGATTCACAAATGTAAACTCTTAAGTCAGAACTCCATCTCCACACTAAGTTTGTTCATCATCAGTAAGTGTGAAAGGTCTTGGGTTTTGTGCTGTTTGTGTGCTAACATGTTGCCCTGCCGTGGTCTCATAGATCTTGGCAGAAGACATAATATTCCTGGATCAGATATAAAGAATTTTTTAATTAATTCGTTTTAATTGATTAAAATTATGTATATTTCTCCTACAAAACATGTTGCTTTGAAATATGTATATATTATTGAATGGCTAAATCAAGCTAATTAACAAACACTTTACCCTATATGCTTATCATTTTTTTTGTGATGAAAACAGTTAAAATCTATTCTCTTAGCAATTCTTAAGAGTACAGCACACTGCTATTAACTATAGTAACCACGTGGTAGGACAGACCTCCTAAACTTACTCCTCCCAGCTACCTGAACTTTTGTATACTTGACCAGCATCAAAACACATTACTACTCACAGTACAGTGAGCAACTTAGCATCATATATGTTGGGGTTCTCCTTGGCACCCAAAGCCTGTGGAGGTATCAGAGAAGCAGGGTCAGATGGATGCTGCATCTGCAGCAAGCTTGTAATATAACAGAGGAACCCGTACCTTAAAAATCCCAGTATTTTAAAGGGAGCTGCTATCAAATCTTCACTTTTACCTCAGAGGAAGACATAATCTTTGTTATCTTGGACAGGAAACATTTCTCAACTTTGTTCTGGAAGCAGCCACTTTCTCTATCTTCCATAGCCGCTTACTACATAGTCATCTTTGAAAAGATAATCCAGGACCGGGCATGGAGGCTCACGCCTGTATTCCCAGCACTCTGGGAGGCCCAGGTGGGAGGACAGCCTGAGTGCACAAATTCGAGACCAGCCAGAGCAAGAGCGAGACCCCCTCTCTAGAAATAACAGAGAGGTAGTGGGTGCCTGTAGTCCCAGCTACTCAGAAGACAGGCAAGAGAATTGCTTGAGCCTAAGAGTCTGCAGTTACTGTGAGCTAGAACACCAGGGCACTCTATTGGGGATGACAAAGTGAGACTTTCTCAAAACAACAACAACAACAAACAGAAAGGAATGAAAAGATAATACAGAACATAAACTCTTAACACCTCTGTTCATAGATGTGCAGACATATGAGAAATCTTTGGAGAACTGCCTCTCAACACACAGTTCCCAATAATCTGACAATAATAAGACTATTTTCCTTTTAAAAGTGTGTAATAGTAATATGATTGATTCCATGTTGCCGACTTTTTCAATATTAGATTTGCCTATCATTTGGTGATTCAAATAATTCTTGATTATTTATACATAAAGGACACAGTTTGATTTGCTTTTTTTAGACTTCAGAAAATATCACTTCACAATAATCTGTTGAGTTGATGCCCCACCAAACAACATAGCATCAGCCATCACCAAGGATCGGATTATTAGAATGGACCTAATATGTTTATTCTGAGATTGGCTTTTTTTGTAAAAAACACATAATCTACATGAGGATTATAGTGAATCTTTTTTGCTGAATACAGTATGAAGTTGTTTCAAATAATGATCTGACTATAGAATGTTATTGAAATGTATACCAAAATTCATTCTGACATGAAAACATCAAAAACGAGAAATTTATTCTAATACATACGAAAATATTTTTTTTAATTTCTGTTTTAATCTCTGCCATTCCCTAGATAATTGAAGTGTGTGAATATCCAGACCAGGAATGTATACCTTTAAATATCTTTGTGACTTACCCATGACACAAATATGACGTTATAAGAATTTATAATATTAAAAAAACAAATAAATTACATAATAGACACTGAATTTAAAAGTACTAGAAAAGGGTTTATTTTATTTTACTTTATTTACTTTTTCTTTTAGATTTTTCCAGAAAACTAACATGATAACTTTTAAAGATTCATAGCAAGTATTTGGTTTTTTATAAATCTTATATTCTCACCATCAATTAATTAGTAGATTGTAAAATGTGATGTTAGGATGGCTGAGTAAAATGTGGCTGTAGTACTCTGAGGAACAGCCATAAAAAAGATAAATCAATGACTTTTTCAATAATTTGAATAGAACTGGAGACAATTCTCCCAAGTGAAGTATCTCAAGAATGAAAAAACAAACACCACATATATTCGCTATTGAAATGGGTCTTCACTTTCTTCTTTTATTCTTCATTCTCCCACCATAATTGCTCAATATACTTAAATTGGCTGGCAAAACATACTTTTTGTTTTCATCTAATGTAAGCTGCATTCTTTCTCAAGGAAAATGATAGAATATAACACTATGGCTGAAAAGGAAGCGCATAGCAGGCGAGATAAAAATGAGGTTTGAAAATAAGGCCAATCCTTTTTGAAGAAGGGTAATCAGGAGAAGCCTGGTGGCAAATGAATTAAACTCCAGTAGAGTATTCCAAGGAGTAAACCAGAGAGGTGGATACAACGCGATTGGTGAGTATCATCTAGTTGTGTTTAGATGAACAAACATCTGTTCATTCTACTTAGAGGATAATACTTAAAATATTGTTTCCCTGTTTGTATACTTAGAAATGATACCCAAAGTGCATTGTTCCTTTTCAAACATGACTCAGGGATGGCAGTCAAGCCACATGAAAGAATGAGGGTACAGGACACCAACAGTGGTCACAGATTTTGTCCCTGAATTGTCTGGTCATCTATATGCATTTTGATTTTTCTGTGATCTTTTTGCTTCTAATCATTTATAGATTCTTCTTTCCTTCTGTTTCTTTGGGGTTGGAAATTATCTGCTTCTTTTCTGAGTTTTCCACCATGCCAGCTTTAATTTCAAGACTTCATATAAACATCCCCAAAATGGCTCAACAATCCCTTGCTTGGATTTCCACAGAGCCCTAGAAATGCTCATATTCTTGATATTTTCTTAAAAGAAACCTAGAAGAGCCCCCAAGTTCTAGTATGTGGCTCTGAGAGACTGACAGCATTCAAGGCCAGGTAGTAACAGAAAATGATGACCTAAAATTTCAACTTCTGGACCACAACTATGGAGCACACTGCAAGTCCAAGTTGGTTCTATCATGTGTAGAATACAAATGTTCTAATGCTGTAATTGGGTAAATGAGGTGAAAGGTATACTGATTAGTATGATGTAAGCACTCCAATTTGCACAAATAATCAACACACTGAAATGGGCATAAATGTATTTGTGATCTATGTACAAAAGACTTAATTAAAAAAAAAAAAGAAAATTTCAACTTCCATTTATCTGGAAGAAGGAATGGAATGGAATGGAATGAATGCGGGCTTTGATTATACATGGGACTGAATGACAATTTGGCTCAAAAATAAATGCCTTAGAATTATCAGGCTCTTTAAGTAACAAGTGTGCAAATTTTAAGTTATCTCTGAAAAGTAACAGAAAGAAGAAATGGAAAATATCTCAGAAGAAAAAAATATTGCTGTTTTTACACTTGAGAAAACATCTCTATGTTTTCAATGGTGAAAGTTTAATGTTTATAAGGTTATCAGAGAAACAGGTTTGAAATGTGGTGTATTCTGGTAGCAGAAGCCAGCAGCGGCATATATATTAACTTTCAAGGTGAAAGCAGTCATATTTTGGATCTCAGCCTTCATGTCTGAATGGCAGAGACATTAATACTCATAGATATCTCAAAACATTATTTATCGTTCTTTGTTATAAAACTGAGCAAGGCTTTTAAATGTTAGGAGCATGGTACGTCCGAAGATTTCTCCTAGAAGCATTGTAATCTGATTGTGGGAAAGCTATGGACAAGTTTTCCGTCCTTTACTGCATCCACATTCAATCGAAGGAAATATGCTTGTTCAACTTTGCAAGAGGCTTATTTATCTGACTAGATATTAGTACTATCAAGTATGTTCTATAGTTATTTTCCTGAATCCGAATACAGTAAAATGGAAAGAAATAGTTTAGAAAATGAACCATTAAGAACCCAGAAGAATACAAAGAAAGAATAATTAGAAAATACGTCATGACCATGAAAATATTCCTTGAAATATTTTTCCATTCTAATAATTTGGATTTTCTTTTTAGGCTTTCTATATTTCTATGTTTAAATGCATTTAATATATATTTACTCACCATTAGTGGTTTAGTCACTGCGTGACACAAAAATGCACAAAGCAGAGATCTTCACCACAAGAACTTTGAGACTGAGGAGAGACTGTAAAATGCATGTGTGACCAGAGGCATGAGGAGAGAATTTGATACATATATATGAGATATCAGTATATCATATGTACAATAAAAACAAAAATATCATTTGTTATATTAAGTGACAAAGATGAAATTTATAAATAGGATGTAAATTAGTCTGCTAATAAATGTAAATGCATGCTCAATTTTTCTACGTATAGAGTGAATAGAGATTAAAATAATGTCACATGTATCAAAACCAATAAATATTTGTGTATTCTCTTCCTAAGGATTTCTCTTCAAATACTTATCCAAACAATAAAAAGTATTTGTAGAAAATACCTTTGAATTATAAAATTATACATTGAATTATAAAAAATTAATAAGGATATCAAAATAGCCTAAGTGTTGAACAATAGCAAAAAACAAACAAACAAAAAAAAAAACACAAAACATGATTTTAATAATTCAAATCAATGAGAGGTGCTGCTGCATTCAGGACCATTTTAAAGACTGTTATAATAGAAATTGTGTTAAGTAAACACAATTTCAATTTCACTAAATCATGATAAAATCATTTTACAATTAAGAGCCTTGGAAAAATGACCCTAAAAAGATATTATAGCAAGGGAGTAATGAGAAACCTAAGCATCGTTACCAATTTAAAATGTGTAACATTCTATAGTTATTTTCATTATTCACTGTATGTAGTTTTTATCATTCCATTTTAGTAAATAGAAAAATAATCTTAATTTCCTCTTCAACTTGCTCTTTTATACTATAAAATTCCTTAATTGTCCATTATGTGGGAAAGTTTCCTAAAGGTAACACCTACTATTTGTTTAATAGATATACTTGTAAATTTAGGGGTCCTTGTTGTTAGAATAAATAAATTCCATTTTTAGCTGTACACATCTTTTGAATAAATCCCCTCTACAGATAAATGTCTGCACTTATCTCTTTCTCCATATACACCTATAGTCAGACTATTTCTTTCTGAGTCCTAAGCCAAATTATAAATTGGCAAATTGGCATCCCATTCACACCCACTTCTACAATCCCTCCTACAAAGCACAGGAAAAGGTTTGGAAATGCATTTCCCAGAATCTCTTGCCAGCAGGATTCCGGCTGGATGGTGCCAAAGAGAAGCACTCACGAAAGACATGGAAGACAGAAGAGAAGCCATTCACCTCCCGGGGCAGTGACGGGTAGACGGGTGAGCCCTGCATAAACGTCTAAACCCACGTGAAAATGCATCGCTCACTTCATTGCAGCTGTTTGGGGAGCTCACCAGTTTTGTTCAATTTCTACAACCCCTTGATCTAAAAGGCTGTCAAAAATTATCTGACACTGTTCTCCAAGCCTCCCTAAGCACACCAAATTCTTTTATAATCCTTTCCTGTTAAAATATCTAGTGTTTTGGAAACACTTAGACATATTTACACTTTGAGTATGACTAAATCCTGATAACCCTGTATGCCCATACAATAACTATATATCTCTACATCTACTTGTAACTATCTATACATGGACATCTATTGAAGAAAAGGAGTTACTCCGAAAGGTAAAAACTAATTCTAGAATTGCCTTTGAACAATGATTTCTATGAAATCAAAAAGTGCAGTTTATATATGACTAAAGGGTTTTCTCAAATATCTCTTTTGGCAAACGGGGATAGGTCACAATATTACCCAGTGGCATGCAAAGAGGTGTTTGAAGAGAAATTTTCAATAATTTATGAAATCTTAGATTAAAAACAAAATATTAATTATAATACATTTCTTTCTGATTCTATTCATCATCATACAAAGTAGAATTATAGGTAGAAGCAACACTTCAATATTCATTTTACTTTCCTGGAAATCATTTGGCAAATTTTGAATTTATAGTTGTCTTTACATTTTTAGACTGTAGAATCCAGTAAGTATGCTCATTGCTTATGAAGAGAATATTTATGGCTATCATTTAAAAGACCATATTGGCAGTTAATTCCATTCTCCAGGCCTTTTGATTAGAACATAACACAGTCCTTGAGAAATGACAGTTCATTGAGTTAAGTGGCAATTTCTTAAAATAGAATAAAAATCACAAATCCCTAAAACCTTGAACACATTTGGGAGTTTGCAAAGCATTGTTGTAAATATCAGATCTGCATAGAAATACAAAGTTATTTAAAAACCCTTAAGAAGCGTAATTATAGTGATTTAATTATTTTAATGATTTCTGTCATTCCCAACGATTAATATGTATACTATTCCTTACCACACTATGTTTGTGTGACTAAAGAATAAATTATGTTACTCTTGGACCATACGGTGAGCTGACTGCTCCTTTAACTCCTTTGTACTCACAGTTACACTTTTCCCTACCCAAGTTACATTTTTTTACCTTCTCCTTGACTGATTTATAATTCTTGGAATCACCCTTTGTCCTCCCTTAGCAAACTATATAAAACAAATTATGTGCCATCATTTCTCACCTCCACAATCTCTCAAATGGCTTTACTACATTCTGAGTATCTGTTTAGAATGAAAATACAATCATGCCACTCCCCTGCTTGAACCCTTCAAAATCATGCCCTTTGCTCTCAAATAATGTTTAATAGCTTAATATAATTTATAGCACCTCTTCTGTTCTAATACCTACTCAGCCACTAAGCCACGTTCCACTTATAACTGAGCCTCTTCATTTTGTTTGCTTTTAACTTAACTACTTATAATTCCCCTAATATGCGAAGTTGTCTCAAGAACAACTCCAGAAGTTCAAGTTCACCTGTGAAGACTGAAACTGAGATGGGTGGGGTTTAGAAGACATTAATGGGACTGCAGCCGCCCACACTTCCATCATTTGGCAAACCTTTGTTTTTCCTGGAAGAAACAGAAAAGGGTTTCCCAGATCATATAGGTGTCAAGGGATGCATTACAGAAGTGATCATTGGCTACCAAGAAAAAGCACAGATATTCCTCCACGAAGAAGACACCTGAAAAATTCTTTATTTTCCACACTGCAACATAAATACATTTTCTGGCAAGACTTCAATAAACCTTTACATTTACAGCCAACTGACTTTTGACAAGGATGACAAGACAATCCAATGAAAGGAAGAATAGACTTTTCAGTAAATGGTGATAAACAAACTGGATAGGCAAAAGAATGAAATTTGATCCTCCCTCAACTGACATAAACAAAAGTCAGCCCAAAATAGATCTCTGCCCATAGTATTACCCCTTTTTCATCATGATTACACAGCAGGTGGTGGGTGGCCTCTGGGAGGTACCCTTCTAGCATCAGGAATGTCAGGCAGACTGTAGGGCACTGGCCCCATATGCTGGAGGTGGTGGGTTCAAACCCATCCCCGGCCAAAATTGCAAAAAAAAAAAAATAATAATAATAATAATAATAATCCCCCAAGTGCTTGTATTTTCAATTTGCCCTGGCAGTCTAGTACCCCAACAAGGTGACAAAACTTCCACAGAACACTAGGATTTGAAGGGAAAAAATAATTGGCAAGAAGGAACATAGGGAAAAACTTCACTGTGTTATATAATCAACAACCACTTTTGTTAAGCAACAAACATTGCTGATAAAATATCCCTTTCTGAGAAGTCGCTTTTACCCACTCGACTGTTCTTTAGTTTGTGGGAAATCTAATAATATTACTATTTAGATATTTGTATTCATTCATATAGATAGAAAGGTATAGAAACTTTAACCAACCTTGTGATTATCCTCAACATCATTAAAAGGAGAAATCCTTTCTTTCCCCCGGTTTAGAGATTTTAGCCACTCTATCTTCTTATGAAATAGCTTCTACCAAAGGACACATTCTAAGCATGTTTTATTGCTGGTTCTCTTTACATAAATTTGAAATAAGATTTGTATATGTATTCACAAACCAATTCATCTAAGCAGTTGCTTTAATGGGGTTGTTTTGATAATTCCATTCACTAGGTTAAAATACAGAGTATCCCAAAAGG
Source organism: Loris lydekkerianus (assembly GCA_963574355.1). Classification (NCBI taxonomy): domain Eukaryota; kingdom Metazoa; phylum Chordata; class Mammalia; order Primates; family Lorisidae; genus Loris; species Loris lydekkerianus. Next base: position 1,178 of record CAUYPK010016162.1, on the reverse strand, counting down.
AAGTGGAGTGAAGATCACATGTGTCTCCAAAACTGAAGACTGACCACTCCAGGAAAGGATCACGGAAGACGCCAGGAAGTCTCTGCTCACCCGGGAAGGGACGTCAGGAAGTCACTGCTCACCCGGGGAGGGACGTCAGGAAGTTTCTGCTCACTTGGGAGGGCGGTTTGGAAGTCACTGCTCACCTGTATCTTCCCATTGCAGGGCTGGCTTAGCTTTCTTGTTAAAATTATGAAATGCTTATTTTTAACTTTCTTTTTATAAACTAATTTAACCTTTCTTTTTGTTTCAGGGTATATATATCAAAAATCAATGACACCCTCATTATAATTTTGTTATTGGCATGTTATTCTATCCTTAAATAGTTCATCAAGGCTATTGTACTAAATGGAGAGTTGGACATCTTCACAGATAAGCATAAATCAATTCTAAAATTTGGGGATACTAGACAGCGGTAAGAATTGGAGAAGCGAAAATCTAATGTACGCAATTCTAATATGAAACCAGTAGAATATCTAATATATACCCACATAAGAGAAAAAGTCAAATCAATTTAAGGTGGGGAAGAGGGACAAGGGAGCAGGGAGAGGTGAGGGGTGTGCTCCCACTTAATGGGCACAAAGTTAGGGTGTATGGTGTCTTGGAGGCAGTGCATAATTATAAGAGTATTTTACATAACAAAGGAAAGCCCATAACATAATTCTTTCTACCCTCAATTAACACACCAAACATTTTATACTCACATGGTTCATTGCATCCTAGACCCTAGGACTCCTGAATATAGTAAAAATAAATATAGTTTGGACAGATCATTCTTAATTCAGGGCATATTCAAAATTACAAGGAAAGCTGTGATGAGTAAAGTGAATAGTAACAAGTAAACTTAGCTACCTAAGAATTTGAAAAGTTAGACTAAACAAAAATCACTCTAACCCTAAAAAAGATGCTTTATGGAAAAGATAAATTCTCAAAGTAAAAGTATAATAATATATCAGAAATTTTAAAAGACAGAAAAAATAAAAATACAATGATGGTAATGATAATGAGTAAGCTAAAACTTTAATTTCTGAGCATAATGGATTTCAGAAACCAGATCTTTCCTACATTAAAATCTAGATAAAATACATAAAACAACCATTTTCAAATATTAGGAAATAGGAAAGTCTGAGAGAAAAAAA
>CAUYPK010016161.1:0-11165 GCA_963574355.1 Loris lydekkerianus | reverse complement strand
ATTATCATCCCATCACTCCAACAAGGTAACAAAAAACACCTGACTGAGCATGTTATATTATGTGTTTAATATATTATTATTAAAATTATATGCTTTTGTGTGAGTGTTTGTCTGTTTTGGCAGGTCACTGCGTGTTGTGGCTCTCTGACTCTCACAGTTTAAAATGTTGGCTCTTTGTGTCGAACTTGTTTGCCACCCCTGTACTAGGACATTATATTTAAAGCTAAATGTTTTATTAATTTTTTTCTTTTTTAATTGTTTTGGATTAATTGAGTATACAAAGAATTAGGTGACACTGATTGCATTTATTAGGTAAAGTCCCTCTTATAATTGTGTCCTGCCCCCAAGAGGGGTGCCCTACATTGTGACCTCCCATCCACCTCCCTTCTCCCCCCTCCCAACTTGCTGATTCCCCTACCCCACCTTGTATTAGCTCATCTACTGCCTTTATATTAGAATACAGTACATTGGATACTTTGCCTTTTGCTAGAAAAGTTACCTAATTTTAATGTATCTAAATTACATAAACAATATCTATAATACACATGTTTTTCCTAATTCTTTTAATATATTGTGAAGTTTATATTTTTTAATATTTTTATTATTTAAGATTCATTGAGACTACAAAGAATTAGGTTACAGTGATTGCATTTGCTAAAGTTCCTCTTATAATTTTGTTCTACCCCCAATAGGTGTGCCATACTCAGTAACCCCTCAGCCCTAGGACCTCCCCTCTCCCCATTTGCTCATTGGATTCTTGCTACTCCATTCTTGTTATGCTTTAATAAGAAGAATATATTCCACCTCCATCCAGGTATTAATACAAAAGATGTAAAGTCTCCATCGTTTTTAGTGGCTGAATAGTATTCCAAGGTATGCATATACTACATTTGTTAATCCATTCTTGGGTTGGTGGGCATTTAAACTGTTTCCACATTTTGACTATTGTAAATTTAGCTGTGATAAACAGTCTAGTGCAAATGTATTTATGCCTACTAATTGGGTTGCAGGATCAAATGGGAGGTCTAATTTGAGTTCTTTGAGGATACTCCATACTTCCTTCCAAAAAGGGTGTACCAGTTTGTAGTTCCACCAGCACATCCACACCAGCATCTGTAGCTATCACCACTTCCTCACTGTGCTCCCTGAGCTATGATTCTGGGTAAGGTCCCCGCTCTAGCCTGCTCCAGGTATAGCTGGATTCTTTCTTTTCCCCTACTTGTTCTAGGAGAGCTCTTCTGAATGATTCTTCTGGTCTGCCATCTTGCTCCACTCCCCTTATTTTTTTTCTTAATGTTTATGCTTCATTAAAATAATGCATGCAATATATATTTATATATAGCATAATTTAGTCATATTAATGTATATTTTCCCTATAACAAGTTTAATTTTCTCTAGACTATTAGACATATTTTTAAATGCTCAAAGTATAATTTATATAAAACAAGCAAAAAATAATGTGCAAAAAAAACAGGCAAAATAAAACTGTGACTGCCATCAAATGGAAATTCATGCAATACTTAAACATGTCTATAAAATTTTACATTAAAAATAATTATTGACTGCTTTTTCTCAGTAAAAATATATATTTCAGAGATTTTATAAATAGGACTGTTGATATTAACATATTTATTATTTGTAACATTAATTTCAAAGTATTTTCCACTGGTAATTTAAATATGAGCATACATATTCTTTAAAAGTTATTTCCTTATGTTAATTTGAGTGTAATAAAAAATTTAGATATGCATAACTGATTTAAATTTAAATTAACACCAGTATTAATTGGGTGACAGGAATCTAGAACTGTGAGCCATCTGAAAGTTTCTTATGAATCAAATGTTATCAGAATTTACATATACTACAAGGTAAGTGAGTGAAAAATGCTACAATTATCTTTAAAGTTACTCATATATATTAAAAGCAAGGGAATGTAGAAGTGTTTTCCTGAGTTGGAAATTAAAAATCCATGACTACTGAGAGTAGTTTAATTTTATTAAAATTACCAAAGTTGGTTTTCATAATGGCAAAACATCATTTAGAAAAGTTGTTATTTGGTGAAGTGTATGCTATTTGGGTAGGCATAAAACAGAAATGCTTTTGAATATTTCTGTAAAACGGTAATTACATACAAAAATGTAATTCAATACTTAAAGAGTTAAACAACAGTTGTTTGAAAATCTTAGCCTATAAATATATGGAAAAGTAACAAGATAAGATGGATTTTGTTGGAAATAGTATAATATGTATAAATAATAACTCCTCATGAGTTCCCCTCTAATTATATAAAATTATTCTCTATAATACTCTCTTTAATGAATACTTTTTGTTAAGATTTAGAAAAAAGATGGTATCTTAAATATACTTTATACTAATTTTTGCTCCTTTCATAATTTCTAACAATGATTAAGTCATACAAACTATCTTTGGAATACAGTTAAATACGTATAATCATTAATCAGCAATATCCCATAATAATATGCATAATTTCTATGGTATAATATTGTATTTAAAAGTAAGCCAAACCTTTTGGCATTTACATTTCGTTTTATAGTCTGTTACTTTATCCAAAAGCGCATATCTCAGAGTATTTTCCCAAGAAGTATATGATAATGATACATGTATTCCTGTAAGTTTCTTGTCAGAAGTCTGCCCATGAAATCATAATCAGGAGAAGTGCCATATAAAGTCTATGGTAGTTCAATTTATTAGGTAATATTTTGGATGTTCCATGAACACCTCTGTTTTATGAAAAGTGTTCTGCTAAATTTACTGCCTTCTCATCTACTAAATCAACTGTATAGCTTCAAGAGTTAGGCAACCTGGTACTTTTGGCATTGTGCTTTACAATTTCTTAGTACAAATTTGGTTTGTGAAAAATGAGTTGTTTAGCAATGATTAATTCCCAGTTGATAGTATTTCCATTAATCTTAATTGCCTGATAATTTTGTGAAGATGTCAAAATTTTAGCATCCAGAACACACTGGAGCAATAACATAAAAAATACTTTGTAACTAGACAGATTGATCCTGCATATCTTTCATATCTGTGCTGTAATGAAATATTCCACTCTCTTACAACTATGGCCGCAAATTGAGATAGTGCATTCTGTCCATGGTTCTGAACTTCATTGCTATTATCATAAGCATTGTTGCTGAACCAACACCAAGCATATCATATACAATGTTTATGTGCTAAAATTATAAACCCTTAAATAAAACATTCACAAAAGCTGTGCTTTCCAAATTTCCTGGTCCTAATATTACCTGATACCATTTTGGAAGGCAACATGATTAAATTTTGACAAAATTCTTAAAATGTGGTTATGGTTAAACTCCCTGTTGACAGAAAAACAATCTACCAAGATGAATAAGACAGACTTGGTATTTTTCATAATGGGGAGCTGACAGTGGGAAAGAGAGGGGATGGTGAGAAAAGAAAACATAGAATACTATCTTTACTTAAAAGGTCAAAACACGTTGTGATTGAAAGAGAGTGCTTTAACATCTTTAGGCCTTCAAGCTTGAAATTCAGTCTCGTAAAATCACATAATGGAAACAAAATAAATCTTTAAGGGATAGACATTGAGTTTTCCATGTTTATGTGTGTGTTGTTGTTTTTTGAAAATTGAGACAGAGTCTCACTTTGTGGCCCTCGGTAGAGTGCTGTGACATCATAGCTCACAGCAACCTCAAACTCTTGGGCTTAAGCAAATCTCCTTCCTCAGCCTCCCAAGTAGCTGGGACTACAGGTGATGCCACAACGCCCAGAATTTCTTTCTTTCTTTTTTTTTTTTTTTTTGTCGAGATGGTGTCTCATTCTGGCTCAGGCTGGTCTCGAACTTCTGAGCTCAGGGCAATCGACCTGCCTTGGCCTCCCAGAGTGCTAGGATTATAGGCGTGAGCCACCAGGCCTGGCCCATGTATATGTTTTTTTAATAAGGACATTAAAATCCAGCAAACCTGAAATCACCTTTTGTCATCATAATTTCAAAAAAAAAAAAAAAAAAAAGGAGAGATTAATTTTTAAAAATAACTTAAAGGGAGATAGATTAAATAAATATAGAAAAAGAATAATTCATTTAATTTATTAATGCATTGTGCCTTAATTAAAATAAAACAAAAAATAATACATTCACTTTTTTTCTTTATGCAAATGAATAGCATTTCTGACACTAATAGAACCCATCATCCAATTCTGGCAATTTGGAGTTATGAGGATTTAAACAAATTTCTTATAATTTCTTTGCCTCAGATTACTAATTGTTAAATGTGTATATTTCTCAAATAAATGGATATATTTTCAAACCTTTTAGAATAGTTTGTTGATGTATATAATTTCAATTTTTTTTTTTTGTTGTTGTTGTTGTTAGATAGAGTCTCAGTATGTCACCCTTAGTAGAGAGCTGTGGAATCACAGCTCACAGCAACTTCAAACTCTTGGGCTTAAGCGATTGCCTTGCGTCAGCCTCCCAAGTAGCTAAGACTACAATAGCCGCCACAATGCTCAGCTATTTTTTGGTTGCAGTTGTTGTTTAGGAGGCCCAGTCTGAGTTCGAACTCTTCAGCCTTGGTGTATGTGGCTGGCACCCTACTCGATGAGCTATGGGAGCCGAGCCAATATATCAATTTTGTATATAAGAATTAATACGATCTGGAAAACCCCAGCCAACTGGTAATTCAGAATAACTTAAAAATCTATGCTTATAAATACATCTGAGATAGCTAATTTAATTTTTGGAGCAGTAAAAAATCTTTATCACTCCATATTACCAGCTTATGAAAAATGAATGCTATAAGAATACATTCATGAAATACTTATAAAATTATTTAGGTAATAGATTCATATACAATATAGACAAAAGGGATTCATACACAGAGTAAAAAAAGTGAGATAATTTCAGACTATCAGAGTGCTGCTGTCAGATGTGCCACTTCTGGGCTATCCAACATTGGGCTAGTTCCTTGACATTTTGACTATGTTATTCCATCTGTAGGAACTGTATCTGTCATTTATGAGGATTCAATAAATGTAAATATGCAAAGTACTTACAAATGCACACAGCACACAGAAAGCTAAGGAAAAATACTCATTAATATTATAGTACCTAAAATGTACACAGAAAGTTGTAAGTAAAATAATACCTGATTACTGATACTATTTCATTTTGTCATTGGTTACATATTATATTTCAAATAAAATTCAGACATTCCCTGTTGGTATGGTGGCTAGAACTTGACACTCTCAAATCAAATTCTGACATGAATAAAGCAGCTTATATAGGAAATATATATATAACTTTATATTATTAGGCTATATAATAACTAACTTAACAAATCAAGGAAATGTTCTTAAAAAGATAAGCATTTGAGAATGCACTGAAGTTAATTTTATTATTTTTAAATTATCTTAATACATAAAAATCTCCTCAAATACCACACTTATACCTACAAGTATGTTCCATGTGTTTTGTGCTCAGCAGAGAGTAGGGAAAGTAAATGAAGAAGCATCAGTGGACAATTTATTATTAATCTAAGCCATTTCTCATGAACCTGCACATATTTTGAAATATAGATTCTCTTGGATTTTCTGCCATCAATTATATCATCTGCAATAATAAAATATTTTTATTAGTTATTTAATACTTTATTTATGTTTACTTAGCTACTGTGCTAATATCTTTAATTTTACGTTCATTGGAATCATTATTGGCAGGAATATTGCCATTTTTCACATCAAAGAGAATATATCATAAGTCAGTCCTCCATGAATTATATTTGCCATCAGCTCTTGATAAATTGTATCCGATTAAGAAAGTTACATTTTATTCCTAGCTTGCTAATAGTTTTTGTTATAAATGAGTAGTAAATTATTCCATTTCTAACATCAACTGAGATAATCTTATGTACACAGGTTTTTTTTTTTTTTGTTTGTTTGTTTGTTTTCTTTCTTTCCATCTATTGATTTGGCCAAGGGTATTAACAGGTTTTCTAAAGTTCAAATAACCTTGCATACCTACTTTAAAATGTATGGTGTGTGTGAATTATGAGAGCTCTGTCTCTAAAGAGATAACAATCACCAGTATAGTCATCTCCAGAAAGTCCAAGGTCAATTTGGTGACCTGATTAGGGCTTTTGTTTTCTTGGTATTGTCCAGCTCACGGAGCTCTTTACATATCTTTATTTCTTAAAGAAGCATAATATAAACTGTAGTATTTAGTCCAACAAAACTGCCTGTGCTAAAATTCACACATATTTTCCTTTGATTTTTTGCAGTTCAAATTGTATCAAGAATTTCTAGCTATTGGTCAGAGTTTAATTTACTCAAAATTAAGTCTGGTGCAATATGGTTGTTTGAAAAGTTTTGTCGGTTTTAATGTCATGTGTTTTTGTAGCTCCATATCTCAATAAATATTTATTCTACTGTGTCATGGTATATACTGATCGATGGAGAATTTTGTACTCTATACATTGATGCTGTTCATTTTTTTCTACTTTTAATTTTTTTTATCCTTTTCAGCCTATTACTATATGATGTCATTAAGCGATTTTTGACCAATTTTTCTCTACGAATTCAAATTGAACCAAAGCGCTGCCGAAACAGCCCGAAAAATTAACCAGGCATTTGGCAATGATAGTGTTAATGAACGCACTGTTCAACATTGGTTTGCAAAATTTCATTCCGGAAATTTTAGCCTCGAAGATAAACCCCGAAGTGGTCGATTTAGAGTAATCCAGCACGAGGATTTGAGGACCCTGGTGGAGACTGACCCATCACAAACGTGCGTGGGATGGCGGAAGAACTGGTTGTCAGCTCCCATGTGGTTTTTGATGGTTTAAAACGTATTGGAAAGGTCAAAAACTCAAAAAGTGGGTGCCCCACGATTTAAACAATTGGCAGAAATTGTCACGTTTCGAGGTTTGTTCTTCATTGCTTTTGCGCAACCAAAACGATCCTTTTTTGGATTGGATCATCACGTGTGATGAAAAGTGGATTCTCTACGACAATAGGAAATGTTCAGGACAGTGGTTGGGCACCACTGAGCCACCCAGGCACTTCTCAAAGGCGAAACCCCACCAAAAAAAGATCATGATTACTGTATGGTGGTCAACGGCTGGTGTGATTCACTATAACTTTCTGCAACCAGGCCAAACCATCACAGCAGAGTCCTGTTGTGAGGAAATCAATGAAATGTACTGAAAATTGCATTAGCAGCAGCCAGACCTGGTCAACAGAAGAGGTCCGATCCTGCTCCATGACAACGCCTGGCCGCATGTCTCACAAATCACTGTCCGAAAATTAAAGGAATTGAGCGTTGAAGTTCTGCCCCACCCACCATACTCCCCAGACCTCTCGCCAACCGACTACCATCTTTTCAAGCACTTTGATAACTTTCTCACTGGTAGAACCTTTGCCAATCAGGACCTAGCAAAAACAGCCTTCGTTGACTTCATTGAATCCCTAGCACCCAATTTTTATGCCGACAGAATTAATCGACTTGTGTTACGTTGGCAAAAGAGCACTGATTCAAATGGCGCTTATTTCGATTAAATTGAATAAATATTCACTGAGATATTACAGTTTAAAGTAGACTCATAAAAATGGACAAAACTTTTGAAATGACCTAATAGTTTTTTTCCTTTTTAAAAATGTGCATACATTTTTTGGCAGCCTCTGTATGATATTCAGCAAATATACCACGTACTGTATTATGGCATATCACATATCATGTAGAATGCATTTTTACAACAGAGTCCCCAGATGGAGGGCAGATGTGATACGCTCTTAAATTTGCCTGAAGTTTTAAGAAAGAGTTAAGTTACTTAATGCTATATCCAAATGGCATGATTTGCAACAGAGCTGGCTACTAAAAATACATTTGGAGATTCTTACCTTCCAATCAAAGCTACATTAAACCAATAAAGTAAGTGGTATTGGCATTTTATTCAAGAGTATATTAGTTGACAATATCTGTATCTCTGTATCAAAGGAAAACCATCCATTTTTCACATGGAACTGATATGAAAGGGAATTATACTTCTGAATGAAAGATCCTCCTGCCACCTGGACCTGTGAGTTTCTGAGACTAAAGATATTGAATAGTATCAGTGTTCCAAGACCTCAGCAGTCTTCTGATGGCCTTGAAGTATAAAGCAATTACCTCTTTTGGCCTATTGCAGCTGCCCAGGTACCATTTAAATACCTATGGTAACAGGATGACAATTTAGACAATTTAAGAATTACTTCCAAAGAGTAATCACATCAAGATAAAAACAAAACAAAATATAGGCTGGTGAAGACAAGTAATTCCTACAGCAAGTTAAAAATCCTTGCAACTTTCCCGTTCTTTTAGGTTGATATTAAGTCAGAAGACTTCAGGTTGAGGAGAGGCAGGAATATAAAAGCCAGAGCAACCTTTTAAATTAAATTTACCAATGTATGGTTTCCTTTAACATTATCAAAGCTAAACTTTTGCAAGGAAGTTTTCTCAATAACGAGATTATTCCACCAAGCAATTCCACCTTTAAAGACATTTCCAGTTCTACTCAACAGCTTTGATTGCATTGTACCCTGTTTTCTTCAAAATTAAATTCACATTTATAAATGTTGATCAACAGACTAGTCCTGCATTCCCAGATTTAATGCTCTATCCTGAATAGCCTAGGGGGACTATGCAAAGTTTATAAGGGTTTTGTTTCCTCAGCTTTCCCTTAAAAAATTGTATATCATTAAGATCCATCTTTCCAGCTTCTACCTGCTCCTTGTCTTACTTTACATACTTTTCCTGAGTGACTTTGCCCACTTCTCCTTACAGGCTGATGACTTCCAATTCTCAACCTACCTCTACTCAGGATTCTGTCCTGAACTTCCAAATGTTTCCTGCTTGGGATATCCCATTCTCAAACTCATCATACACATTATGGAGTTCTCTGCCAGATGTTCTCCTCTTCCCTTCAATTTTTCCTTACTGGTGCCAATAGCCATCCAATCACTCAGGCCAGAAGCTGTAAGAGCACAGAGGAGATTCCAAGGATAGCAGCAACTTGCCAAAGGGCATGAAAGCAGGGAGGCATTCCAAGTGACATAATGTAATTATAGAGGCACAAAATGAGTGAGAACATGGTATATATACTATTAGTCAGGATAGGACAGGTTATCCTGAGGTAACAAATCAAGCATCATAATATCAGTGACTTTTCTTCTCATTAAAAAAATTCAATGCCAATCAGTCAGCTTTCCTACAGAAACTTGGGATCCAGTCTGCCACCATTTTGCAACCCACTGTTTTAAAGCTTTGTGCATCCTGCCATATGGGTAGGAGAGAATGAGCATGAAGGACTCAGAGCCTCTCTTTAGTTTCCTTGAAACAGAAGTGCCATATGCCTTCTGCTTATTTTTTTATTGTCAAGAATTTGATCATTGTCCCAACCTAACTACAAAAGGACCATCTTCTCCTCTGCCCAGGAAAATGAAATGAGGTAGTGAACACATAGCATTTTCCCCATCCACAACATCTTTAGGGGACTGACTGTAAGAAGACTGGCATACCTGAAAACCAATAGGGAATTATGGGGAGGGGGTAGTAACAACTGTTGTGAAGAGACAGTAGGTGGACAGTGCCAGGAGAGACAGGAAGGTAGGTAAACCAAAGCCACATAACTATCCAGGACTGGTGGAGTCAACAGACTGAGTGCTATGCTGCGGATAACATGCCAATTCAATGGGAGTTTAAAGATGAAATAGGGCAAAGACAGGGAGAGGTGATCAGTGGAGAATTCTAAAGCTCAAGCTTCTCAACATGGGGGCCGAAGATAAAGAGCCAGCTCCTCCTCCCAGGACCAGTCTGAAGTTCTTATTGCTTTAATAATCAGTGGAGTGTAGACCAGGATCTTGACCTCAGACCTACAATCAAACTAAAAAGTTAATTGTCATACTGTATTCATCACTTCTGGACACTGTGTGGTTCTTCCTCTAATGGCCTGGCTCCTCTGTACTCCCCTGCCAGCTGCACCCCAGTTCCCATAGCATGCTTACCTCCCTCTCTCTCTGGGTTAAGCCAGACTTTCTTCTTGATTTGGGGGATGCAGTTGTTTGTTCCTGTAGTTTCTGATGGGGCTCCACCTCCTAGCATGCGCTTCGTCCAACTTCCACTCTTTTCACGCTCACCTATCTTCTACCAGGCTTGTGCATGATTACTGCATGCCAGCCAGGCACTGTCCAAGCATTTTATATATAGTCATGTGATGCATAATGATATTTTGGTCAGTCATAAACCATATGTACTTCAGTGGTCACATAAGATTATGATACTACATTTTTACTGTACTTTTTTCTATGTTTAGCTACACAAATGTTTACCATTGTGTTACAATTGCCTACAGTATTCAGTACAATAATATACTATATGAATTTGCAGCCTAGGAACAATAGGTAGAAAGACCATCTGGTCTGTGTTAAGTATATGCTACGATGTTTGCATAGCAACAAAATCACCTAATGAGGCGTTTTTCAGAACATATACATATCACAACACTTAACTTTGTATAATTTAACTTTATATAACTCATTTCACTCTCACATCAAACTCAAAAGGAAGTGTTGTTGCTATCTTTATTATACAGATAAAAAAACTAAGGCACAAGTGCTCATCAGCCCAGGAATGGATTAACAAACTATGGTATATATATACCATATAATACTATTCAGCCATAAAAAGAGGGAGACTTTGCATCCTTTATATTAACCTGGATGGAAGTTAAAAGATTCTTCTTAGTAAAATATCATAAGAATGGAAAAGTAAGTATCCAGTGTACTCAATAGTAATACGAACCCAGTACACTAACTGGCTACTACAGTCTAATACACACCCACATAAAGGAAAAATCAATTCAAGTTGGGGGGAGGAGAAGAGGGGCAGGGATCTGCCTGCTCCCACTTAAAAGGCACAATCTAAGGATATATGACACACCTCCTGGGTGCGGGACACAACTACAATAGGGACCATACCTAACAAATGCAAACAATGTAACCTAATCGTTTATATCCTCATATTAGTCTGAAATTTTTTTAAAGAAAGAAACGAAGGCAAAAGAAAGTCAACTAACTACATTCGCAGAGCTTGTAAATGATCAAGCTGGAATCTGAATCCAGGATGTCTGGCTTTA
>CAUYPK010016160.1:0-22716 GCA_963574355.1 Loris lydekkerianus | reverse complement strand
AAAAGATGGATCTGCACAAAATTAGAATACGTTGTTCTTCTTTGCCCCCTTCATTCAAATAATTGTGATGACCCCCAGATGAGATTTTGGTAAGGACTTAAATTTGGATGGTTGGGCAATGTGGCCACTAGCTTTTTTTTTTTTTTTTTTTTTACTACAATGAGATTGTCTATCCTCCCCTCCTTCATAACTACCAGGAAATATGGAATACCAGGGGAAATTTAATGTGCTGCAATAAAATTATTCAATTATAAGAATTTATGAGGGAAGCAAATAGTTTTGATCTTCTATCCCCAAAAATAAGAACTGTATTCAGGTGTGATACATGTTTACTTTTTGAGGTAAACAGTCCGTTGCTATTCATCCCCACAGAGTTGAATAAGAGAAAATTGACATAAAATGAAGAAGAAATATTATAATTTAAAATATTCTAAGTAAGAGCTGCTCAGTTTAAGTAGGTATAAAATATTGAAACTGCTTTCCTTGAAAATCTATTAATAAAGAATAATAATTACATGTCTTTTGGTTAGTTATAGCTCTAAGCATAAAACATTAAATACTTAATATTCTTATAATGAACTCATGCCTAGTAAGATGTTGTTATAAAATGCATCTAAAATACATAGATGCCAACATAAATAGAAACACCCAACCAAATAAAACTTTGGAGAATTATTAATGTGTCTACAAAAAAATCTCTGCTAACCCATCACAGGTGAATTGACTCCAAACATGTACTAGGCACAGTATCCAGTCAGAAAGTTGACATCAGGTTTGCTAAAAAAAGTGACCTGTCATCCAGTTCAATAAAGTAAACGTGGTGTCCATTGGTAAGTACTGGGACACCTGCAGAATTTCAAGACCTGGGTTTAAATTTTTCCTGTGGGATCCTGAAAATATCTCTTTGGTATTTTTTCAGAGATGTAGTTGCCAAGAAGATAAAACACAGGTGATGACTATTGTCAAGATTTTCAGAGTGAGGTTGAATTACATATTTGTCTTCTAAACAAATACGGTGGCTCATGTTTAGGTGGCTCACCTACAAATACAGGTGGTTCATGCCTGTAATCCTAGCACTCTGACCTCACAGGGTTTAGACCAGCCTGTGCCAGAGTGAGACCTCATCTCTAAAAATAGCCAGGTGTTGTGGTGGGTGCCTATAGTCCCAGCTACTTGGTAGGTTGAGGCAAGAGGATGGCTTAAGCCCAAGACTTTGAGGTTGCTGTGAGCTATGATTCCACAGCACTCTACCAAGGATGACAAAGTGAGACACTGTCTGAAAAAGAAAAAAAAAAAAAAGAGAGAGAGAGAGCTGCACTTCAGGAAGAGAGTCATGGGGAATCTCAGAGCTCAGGAGGAGTGAGTCCTTCCTCTCAGATGGATGAGCCTCCTGACTCCCTAAGGGCAGGTTTAAGAGCTGCTTAAGGACAGCAGAGATAAGTATGCAAAGGCTACAGGCTTAGGGAGCTTTTAAAGTCTGTTCTTCATAAATATTTTTATGAGTTTATAAGGCCCACACAAAGCTTTTTCAGAGGGAAGTATGTTTGGAAAACTTAATTAGGCAAAGGTTAAGTTTGATTAGAGCTTTTACATGCTAAGGTGCATGTTTTTAGAGCTGCTTAAAGCACCAGTGCACATGGTGAAACTTTGATGAAGGGTAATGTAATTTCCCAGTTGCTAATTATCTGGGGACCATAATCTGTTCTTATTATCCATCCTTTCTGACGCCATATTGGTCCTGTAGATAGGGTCATGGATTAGCACTTGGATAAAAGTTAAATAAAAATAGATACAACTTTTGTGAAGTATCTGAAGACAGAATACCAAGCAGGCCTTAAAATCATTGCTTTCAAAGGCAAAAGTTCCTTGATGCCTGAAACATTAGTGTGATTTTATCAACTTTGAAAATGAAAATAATTTGGAAAAATCAATAATTAGGTTGAGTGCAATGGATCCTTTAAAATATATATTTTTTAATTCTACATATGTATGAGGTTTAACAAGTTCAAAAATTTGTCACAATGCAGTTATGTTGGCAGCACTGTACAAACAACTCAGCAAGGTTTTATAACCTTAGTATATCTGTGGCTCAAAGCTGTATTTATGTTGGTGAGTAGTAGTCTCTTGGTGTTCAATATTGTTATTGCATGTTTTTATGCTGTTACAAAAATGTTGGAGCTTGAATTGGGGCAATGAACAAACATAATAAATTTCTTGTCAAATTTGGCAAGAATGGAAGTGAAATCAGGGACAGGTAGTTGAAGTTTGTGGGGATAATGCCATAAAAAAAAACACCAATGTACAAATGAATTAAATGTTTTTCTGAGGGGAGAAAGAGAATCACTGTTGAAGAGAGGCCAGCACAGATAGTAATGAGCAGAACTGATGAAAACATTGCAAAAAATGTGCATCACAATCATTAGCTGACTGTGAGAAGCATAGCGGACCAAGTAAACATCAATAGAGAAACAGGAAAGTCCTAACTGAACCAGCTCACACAGCACTGTCTGTGAGGGAGTTTTTAGTAAGTAAACAAATAACTGTATTGAAGTATTGAAACACCTTTTATACTCACCTGATCTGACCCCCCAGTGACTTTTTTCTTTGCCTGAAGATAAAGGAAATATTGAATTTTGATGAATTTTGGACATCCAAGGTATATGATGACAGCTCTGAAAGCCAATTCAGAAAAAGAGTTGCAAAATTGCTTTGAAGGGTGGATGAGGTGCTGGCATAGCTTAGGGTAGGACTTCAAAGGTGACTATAGTGATAGTCAGTAGTATGTAGCACTTTTTTTAGGATAGGTTCATGAACTTAATTGTCAGACTTCTTATATCTTTTTCAGGATCATTATTTTCATTGCACAATAAAACACATAAACAGAAAACCACCCACACTAATACCTTATTGAATTGATAGAACATCAAGACCCAATTCAAGAAAGAGATTGGCCAGATACCCCCTAGTCAAATGCAAACCCTTTGTTACATAAATTCTTACGTCATTTTTTACTGTTATATTTATCTTCTCCCTAAACTAAGAGCTGAAGCATTGCTTCTGCTTCCTAATACTCTTTCTCAGGTTTCTTTTCTCTTTCTCTCCTGAGAAAATCCTAATCCCCACATAGGGCCCTGAGAAGGACTGGTAGGTAAACGTGATGACAGAAAGCCTGACTCTGCAGACAGGTCCCAACTGAAATGGGAGAGGTCCAGGCTCAATGCTGCACAGGAGTTTAGTGCACTGTCTTCCCCAGTCTTCTAGACTACTCTGTATTCATGCCTCCTTCTCCCAACTGCACTCTTAACTTTCTTAAGAAAAGTTAGAGTCATCAGAGACCTTTACAAACTCCTGATGTCATATCTACCCATCCACAGACCTCTGCCCACATAGTGCACCCTCTCTCCAGCTCCAGGCCAAGAGATGCAATGGTAATTTTACATTTCTCATCTCATTTACATGGGCAGCTGCACTTGGTAGAGTGACATGCCACATTTCCCTCTGGGAATGCTCTGCCCATTTACTCCCATGGTACCATATCCTCTGTTGTGTTTTGTTTTGCTTTTCCTTAATCTCTGTCTGATCCTTCCCTGTTGTTTTCTGCCTCCTCCTCCTCATGCCTGTGGTTTCTCTACCCTGGAAACCCTAGGACCAAAGCCTTTTTATCTCTTCCCTTTCTATACATTCTTGAGACAATTTCATCCAGCCACTGAGATTTAAATCCCACCTAACACTGATTATTCCTGAATCCGTATACTCACACTGTGCTGTTTTTACAGTTGATTATCACTGAATCCCCCCCCCCCATCACCTGGGTTCATCAGCAAATTCTAACTCAATGGTGTCCAACCTGAAGGCCACATGTAGCCCAGGATGGCTATGCATGCGGCCCAACACAAAATCATGAACTTACTTAAAACACTGAGTTGTTTTTGTGGGGTTTTTTTGTTTTGTTTTGTTTTGTTTTTGGTGGAACTTGATTACTTGGTTCTCCAGCACAAACTCTGTAGACTACAACATCCTATTGCAACGTCCTATTGCAACGTAAGATAAATACATGCGTGCTCTTGCTATCTGCATGCACGGGGCTTCAGCTTCATTCACAGGCAGCCCCCTGTGTGTTGTCTTCCAAGCACAGTCAAATTGGTGTGCTCATGGACTCGCAAGACAGTGGTTTCCAATAATATGTCAACCACCACTTCAAGGGTAGGGGTTTAATGTTAAATTCAGCAGTCAGATGAGCATTCCTACGTGACGGCTAAGACACTTCCACACCTCCACAGACCTGACGCCCGGTCCGCTACGCTTCAAAGAGGGCCCTGCCTCATCCTGCAGCAGCAGCTATGGGACAGCCAGTCCTTGTTCTCTACTTTCCTGTCAATTAGTTTTCAGAATAAAAATAAATATAATCCCCCTTCTATTGTTGTTTTTAGTCTCAGTATGGCTTCTACAATATCTTAAAAGAAAACAGAACCCCCCAAAAAGAAAAATTACAAATGAAAGAAGATTGTTCAATAAGATGAAGGATGATTACTTTACAGATGACTACTTTTCTATTGAGGCAAATAGGAGGGCACTCTGCTTAATTTGTAGGGAATTTGCACAAGTTTTCAAAGAATATGATTTAAAAAGACATTCCTTGCAAAAACATGCTGCTAAATTTGATAAGTATGAAGGATTTGTATTGTAAGTACAAAACAGCAGAACTGAAAAAAAGTTTATCTTTTCAACAGAATTTTTTTAAAACGTACAACTCAGATAGATTCCATTATAAGAGTTCATTATGTGGTAGCTTATATAGTAGCAAAAAAAAAAATCAAAATCACTTACTGATGGTGAGGTTTTTAAGCAATGTATGGAAAGCATGACAGACATAATTTAGCCTGAAAAGAAAAAAATGGGGATATTTCAAAAATCTATTTGTCTCACCAGACTACAGCCCAACAAATTGAAGAAATTGGAAAATCTATCAAAAAAAATTTGGAGACTAAAGATGCTAATTTTAAATTTTATGCTTTGCAATGGATGACAACACTGATCCTACAAATATGGCTCAATTTGCTACTTTTATTAGAAGGATTGATGACAAATATGATGTCACTGATGAAATGGCTTCTTCAGTGTCATTAAGAGACACAACTAAATCAAGAGATTTATACAAAGCAGTAAAAAGTATATTTCCTTTGTCTATGGTCAACGGGTCTGGTGTAGTTACTAGTAATATGTAAAAGAGAGGAACTTGTAAAATTTATAGAAGACGATGTGATCACCACTCAAAACTAATGTTTGATGAAGTATCACTGCGCAGATCATCAAGAAAATGTATGCATAAAGCTTTAAAAATGGATGATGTCATGCAAATCATCATCACAACTGCGAATTTCGTAAGGGCCAAGGGCCAGTTCCAGGAATCCCTTAAAAGTGTTGGTACTGACTATGGCAACATCATTTACTTTTCTAAAGTAAGATGGACAAGTGGAGGCCAAATGTTGAAAAGAGTTTATGATTTGAAATATGTAATCAAGTCATTTATAGTATCAAAAACCAAATCTGTGCCAGGACTTTGATATGAAAAATGCCTTACAGATTTAGTATTTTTCATGGATTTAACTGTTCATTTAAATGAGTAAAACATGTATTTTCAAGGTAAAAACCAACTTATCAAACAGCATTGCAAGCCACAAAAGGCATCCAAATGACACTGAAATTACGGCAAGCTCAAATTAGGACAACCAATTTTATTTTCATTTCTACACATTGCCTAAACACACTCCTACGATCAGCAAAAAATAGGCAGCCTTGCTTTTTGATTTGAAGAAAAAATTGAAAACAGATTTTAAGATTTCCAGGAAAATAACCAATATTTTGGTGCATTCATTATTCCATTTTCAGTTAACATAAATTTGTTACCTGCCAATTTTCAAGTGGAATGAGTAGAGCTGATCTGAAATTCAACTTAAAGAAAATTTAATCATGCCTCTTTATTGAACTTTTATATGTCCTGTCTTCCCAAAGAAAAAGATGCCTCCTTTTACAATCATGCCTCATTCGTGTCATCAGTTCTTGGCAGCACCTACATTTGTGAGCAACTATTCTCAAGAATGAAGCACATTAAAAGTAAAATTAGAGCCAAAATATCTGATGAGCACCTTGTGAACTCACAGGTAACTGCAACGACTTCCACCAAACCAAATATTCCTGCATTAGTTCCTCAAATACAGTGTCAGATATGCCACTGGTTTTATGTTGCCCGCTTTTCTTTCACTTTTATAATAAAAATATATTTAAAAAGATGTTTTCTCACTTATATATGTACATTTTCTACATTAGTGATTGCAAACTTGAGACTTGCTCAGTGATTTTTAAAAGACTCTCTGAAGGAGTGGCTGCATAATTAGGTTTATTCCGTGAGCACTGTTTTGCTTATCTGTGGCAGTGATATCATAAATATTATGCACAACCCTTTTTTTTTTTTTTTTTTTTGCTCATCAGTTTTCATTAATGTTTCTGTATTCATTGGTGGCCCAAGACAACTCTTCTTCTCTCCATGTGACCTAAGGACGGGCATCCCTGTTCTAACTCATCTATCAGCCTTCCACCACTTCTGACCTTGCCCACAACCATTAGTTCATACGAAGACAATACCATGTCTTGCAAAAATACTTGCAATAAGTTTCTACATGACTGTTTCTGCCCTTGCACTCCTTATGATTTATTGATAATACAGTGGCCTTAGTGATTGTTTAAACATGGAAGTACCTTATGACTCCTGTCTGCTAAGACAACCTCAGCATGTACCATCATAGTAAAACCCCCAGAATCCATATAATGACCTTCAAGGGACAGCATTGCCTGACACCTTACTAATTTCCCCGTCACTATGGGTCCTTGTTTCTTAAAGACATTCTGCACACACTCACGTTAGACCTTTTCATTTATTGATCCATCTGCCTAAAGTGGTCTCAAAATCTTCATGGGTCCCTTCTTCCCTTCTTGCACCTGTAAACTTTCTCTATGAAGTCTTCGTTGACTTTTAATTGAAACATCAATCTCCCCCATAACATTTCATGTTTTCCTGCTTGCTATTGAGCCTTCATCACCACCTATAATGCTCTGTTTGTACCTGTTTTGCTCTTGTATGCTGCCCCAGCTGGACTGTCCAATGTGGGTGGACGTTGGGACGTACTCAGCTCACTGCCAGCTCCGCCAGGCCTGCATTACCTAGCACAGGTATATGCATGTTAAATAAAACTTTTAAAATTCTTCTTTCAAAATTAAAATCTGATTATCTCCTTATACTGTAGGAAAGTTTTGAGGAGTAAATGTCAATACTTCAAAGCTGTATAATTAGACCAAGAAAAGCATTGATTGTCTCATGAATTTGTTGCCACAGTAATGAAAGAGTTCACGGAACTAAACCAGACCGAGAAAGAGAAAATTGTGTCTGGACATTATTCAGAACCATGTGTATAATTAACAATCTTGGGATGTGGAGTGGATGATCGGAAATCACAGATTCTAGAATAATCAGGTAAGCAAACATGATTGTTCTGAGAAAAAAGCCCTGGTATGCACACTTTGAATAGCCTCAATAATTACTGAAACATTAGAAATATCTTGATAAAAATTTCAATTACAAAAGAAAAGAAAATTAAAATTGTATATGTATATGCAAGGAAAACAACTTGCTATCTATAAAGGAAGCAGGTGTAGTTATGAACTAAATGCTAAGGTTCAGATATAAAGTTTAGTTGTAAAAATGAGGTGATCCAAGAATGCTGTACTTGGGCTGATGTTTTTCACAAGTGATGGAAATAGAGGAAGATATAAAGATGTGCAAAACCACGTCACACTCAGGTACCTAAAGTGAAGCAAGAAGGCGGAAGGTCAGGGGTGGCCGTGGGGGATCCAGCTTTTCCAAAAGATGAAACAAGAAAAAGCAAGAAAATAAAAATGCAAGATAGAAAAATGTTTGGGTGGCGCCTGTGGCTCAGTGAGTAGGACGCCGGCCCCATATACTGAGGGTGGTGGGTTCAAACCCAGCCTTGGCCAAACTGCAACAAAAAAAATACCTGGGTGTTGTGGCAGGTGCCTGTAGTCCCAGCAACTCAGGAGGCTGAGGCAAGAGAATCACCTAAGCCCAAGAGTTGGAGGTTGCTGTGAGCTGTGTGAAGCTATGGCACTCTACTGAGGGTGATAAAGTGAGACTCTGTCTCTAAAAAAAAAAAAAAAAAAAGATAGAAAAGAAAAACGTTGAACTCAAAATGTTGGACTGTCCTCTGGGCTTTCAACATCCATAATGACTTTCTTTTTTGTTGTTGTTGTTACTAAAAATGCTTTAATTTCAAAGTAATATACAGGGAGGGTTCTTGGCTAAGCAGTAATCTTTTTGTTTCAGTTTTTATTTTATTTTATTTTTTTTATTAAATCATAGCTGTGTACATTAATGCGATCATGGGGCACCATACACTGTTTTTATAGACCATTTGACACATTTTCATCACACTGGTTAACATAGCCTTCCTGGCATTTTCTTATTGTGTTAAGACATTTACATTCTACATTTACTAAGTTTCACATATACCCTTGTAAGATGCACCGCAGGTGTAATCCTAGGATCGGGCCTGGTTAGTACTTGGATGGGAAACATAATGACTTTCTTAAAACACCTGAGGAAACTCCTCATTTCCATTAAGATTGCATGCACATAAACTACTTCCCCTCATGAGGCCCAGGGGCTGATGTTTCCTTTGATAACTCATTAAGAATTGTCGTTAATTTCTTATTATGAGTGAAAACAACAGTAGAATACAGAAAAATTATTTGGGAAAATATTTATTTTCAGAGGAGATATGACAACTTAATTCAACATTCTAAGCCAGAAAAATTATGATGATGGTGGTGAAATAACTAAAAAGAGAATTACTAGAACCAAATGTCACAAGAGGCTCAAAGCCCTCCTGCTAGAATAATAGGTCTACATTAATTTTTATTTTTAATTCAACTTTCTAAAACCTTTTCAAGGTCCATGTTTCTGTCTTAAATTTAAAAAGCTATTTTTAATAATAAAGATTCCCTTTTACTAAAATCTTAGGAATATTCAAACAACTGCTATTTTTAATAGAATGCCATTGTATTTATCAGGTCTAAAAAAGGAATAAAATTGCCCAAAGTGAGAATGGGTAGGGGAGAAAAAGAATTGTAATTTTTTTTTTTTTTGGGGGGGGGAGGGACGGGGACAGAGTTTCGCTCTATTTCCCTGGGTAGAGTGCCTTGGTGTCACACCTCACAGCAACCTCAAACTCTTGGGCTTAAGTGATTCTCTTGCCTCAGCCCTCCGAGTAGCTGGGACTACAGGCACCTGCCACAACTCCTGGCTATTTTTGTTGTTGTTGTTGTAGTTGTCGTTGTTGTAGTTGTCATTTTTGTTTGGCAGGCCAGGCTGGGTTCGAACCCTCCAGCCCTGGGGTATGTGGCTGGTGCCCTAGCTGCTGACCTACAGGTGCCAGGCTGTTGCAATTTTATTTTAAGAAAAAAAAAAGTTTTAATTAAAAAAAAAAAAAAAGTTTAAATGTAGAAAATAGAGCACAGCAGAATTCCAGGGTAAACAGCCAGACAGCTGTGTTGCTCCTTTGGTCCTTTAGGGACTGCTGACCCTCACTTCCAGTAAATTCTGTCTCTCTAGTTGACTGAGCCAGAAGCATAGGAGATGTCACAGTCCTCCCTTTCTCCAGTTCCTCACGTTAACCCCCTCTGCTGTGCTGGGAACCTTTTCTCCAAAACTTACCTTGGACGTGTCACTGTGGTCCACATACACTGCCCCTGGCCCTGGGCAGGGCCGGGCTCTTTCTCTAAGAATCTATCAGGCTCTGCCCGCCGCTGGGCCCAGCTGACCCTGCAGCCCCTCCAGCTCTCTGCAGCCTGGGGATTTACAGCAGAGAACCTAGTCCTGGTATCTGTGGATTCCAGGGTTTTCGTGGAGTCTCCTAATGGCTTCTGCGCTTCTCCTTTACAGTAGACCTTAAGTTTTAGGCTGTGTCCACTTTTAAATTGGTCCTTGGGATCCAGGCTCTGGCCCTACTATGTTCCAAAAGCACTGCTCTATGTATATAGGTAGGGGGTGCGTGTGTGCTTCGTTCATAGAACGCACCAGCAGCCTACGGTTGTGCTCATCAGTCAGGTAGGCTGACCCTCCCTACACCTTTTTTGACACAGGGTCTCACTCTGTCCCCCAGACTACAGTGCAGGTGCAGGATCACAGCTCACTGCAGGCTCATCCTGGGCTCTGGCTGGGACTGCAGGCCAAGCCCTGTGCCCGGACTCTGCCTTCTGATCCCCGGTTCGGCCTCTGCATCTTCAGGGAAGCGTGTTCTGTCCACTGCCTGTAAGAGCGGGCGTCCTAACAACTCCTTCATTACTGTGTCACAGAACCCTGTTTATTTCCTTCTCCACAGGGTTGAAGAGCTTATAAATGCTTCATTTTCTTCCTCATGGTTTGTTCGTGGTCTCTCCCCGGCAGTGTCCCTTAGGCGGCACAAGGGTGTGGACCGGCCTCTGTCTCCTCCTCCATCCCCCAAGGCCAGCCTTGTGCTGGAGTTCACACCTGTGTCCCCTTTGCAGCTTTTGTCCGAGTAAGTTACACGTACGTGCAATTGCAAACTGAAGTAGTGTTTCATTTCATTTAAGATAAATGAAAGATGCTATAAAAATGTGAGGTTACAAAGTCAATTTCCCTTCCCTGGTACAAGAAAAATTCCTTCACTTTTCTGTCATCAATGTTGGAAATGTGTCCATAAAGCATTCTTTCCCCTCCTTGTGCAATATGAAGGCAAAGTTTCATATACTGAATTCTAACTTGATTTTTGCACATTCTTCAATGGAAAGTTTCTCACAAATATAAGATTCTAACTGGATTGGGTTTGTTTTACATTCTTAGACTATAAATAAGATTAAAAATTAATACATGAATAAAGAATGAGATGCAAAGATACACACAAGAAAAAGAAAAATATGAGAGAATAGGTGTGTGGCATGAAAAGTCTGAACTTGTGTAAGATAAGTGAGAACAGAAAGCAGTTCTCAGCCTGACCTCTCTCCAGGAGAGGGCACTTAAAAACAAAACCTAGTTTCTGTATTGTAACTCTGTTTATTCATTTACCTTCTGCCTGTAGTAACAAGTGCAGACACGTCCATAAACTATATGATTTAGCACACTTTTTTTACTCCTTCTAAAATGCAAACATTGAGTGCAAATAAATGTTTCCTGAATTTGGTGTGAACATATCACACACAGCTGGTATGCACCTCTGCTCCTGCAGGAATATTATCCGTACTTTACATCCCACAAACTCTAACACCTATGTTTACCTTCCCTTATTAATCCACATGATTTACGCAAATAAGATCTTGAGAAGTTAAAACAAATACTTTATAAATTAAAATTAACCAATTCCTGAATATAGCAACTTTTGATGAGAAACCTTTATTGTGCTATTTTCTTAAATCTTTTTGGTGCGCTACGATTTCTCACAGACCTTTGAAAAGAAGTATACAAGCAGGCTTCATCCTAAGAAGTGATGATTAACAGATTTGGAATGATGCTTTTAAGTTGTGTGTTTTAAATGCACCAAAAGGATTTTAATGTACAGTGAGGGTTGAAAATAATTATTGTAATAAAATAACTAATGTCTTGGGAATTGTCCACATAGAAAAATAAGTATTCAACACACTTTTACCTGAATTAATTTTATTATTATTAAATCATAGCTGTGTACATTAATGCAATCATGGGGCGCCATACACTGGTTTTATTTTATTTTATTTTATTTTTTGTTTTGGCTGGGGCCAGGTTTGAACCCACCACCTCTGGTATATGGGGCATGCACCCTACTCCTTGAGCCACACGCACCACCCATTTTTGAATGTTTTGTAAACACCAGCCACTTTCCCAGGGTTAGCTCTCTGAGTGATAGGAAGGGGTTTCTGTCACGGACTGTGGGCTGAGTCCCCCCCATTCATACAGGAAAGCCCTAAGGGGTGTTTGTGAGGTAATTAGGTCGTGAGAACATTGGATTCTACTCACTGGAAGGAGCTCTCCAGTCCAGTTTCCTAAGGACCTTGGTTTCCCCTTGTGGAGGATCCTTCTTTCTTCATCATCCTCTGGACACATCTTATCCAGCCTTTGCTTGTTTGTTTTGGTTGTTGTTGGGGGTTTTTTTTTGTTTTTTGTTTTTTGTTTTTGCAGTTTCTGGCCGGAGCTGGGTTGGAACCCACCACCTCTGGCATATGGGGCTGGCACCCTACTCCTTTGAGCCACAGGTGCCGCCCCTGATCCAGCCTTTGGTAACATGTTCTACTCGGGGACTGAGTCTGCTTCTCACTCATAGAAAAGTATTACCTAAAGGTTTGTTTGAAATTTTGATTAGTTAAATACTGTTGAAATCTCAGCTCATGGTGTTTTGGGCAGTATGGTTGCCTCACAAACACCCCCTGCCTCTTACCTCTTCTGTTCCAGTGAGCGCCATTTGCCAATTTGTATAAGACCTATCCAACTCTCACATTCATTCCAGAGATTTTGAGTCTATCACACTCCACAGGGAGAGTCAAACCTTTCCTCTCTTTTTCTTGAATAATTTTGTTCAAAAATAATTTAACGGATCATCTTGACCCTCACTAGACCATGAAAAGCAAATGTTGCTGCTTGCCATCTTGTCACAGTGGACATTATTAAATCTTCAAAATCTTTAGAAACAATTTACATAATTAAGATTAAAAGGATAATGAAAAACAACTTTGTTAAAAACTTTAATAATAATTTAAACATAGCAAACTCATGCTTTTTTATTATATATTTTCCTGATGGGGAAAGTACAGGTACCTGAAAAAGCCCGTGTCCTTTGAATACAACTCACTGCTCATCAACTCTCATGCAAGAACCCAGGATATATCAGTCTGGTAAAGAGTGATTCCTATTTTCAAATAATCCAAAAGATTCCAAGTTACGACAACTTCTGGTTTATCATTTTCTTGCTTCATCAAAATTCAATGCTTTGGAAACAGTGAAAGCTCACAATTGTGTTTCAGATCACTTTTAGGTTTGAAAACACCAACTAGAACCACCAATTAGTATTGTAGATTATTTCTACATGATATATTTTCTTCCAATCAACTTTTTTATTGCAAAAACTTTTTTTAGAGTACTTTTAGGTTCACAGCAAAATTAAAAGGAAGGATTTTGAAGGTTTTCCATGTACCCCCTGCCTCTAGACACGCCCAGACTTACCTGCCGTCGACACTCCCGCAGAACGAAACATTTGTTGCAATTGATGAACCTACAGGACAAATGGTTATCACTCAAAGCCCATAATCTACCTTAGAGTTCACTCTTGACTTTGTGAATTCTCTAGGTTTGGGCATGTGTATAGTGCTAAGTATTCCCCACTACCCTGTCTTACTGAATGTTTTCAATGAACTAAAAATCTTCTCTACTCTCCCTGTTCGTCCTTCCCTCCCCCTAACCCTTGGCAACCACTGATTTTTCTTGCTGTATCCCTAGGTTTGCCTTCTCCAGCATGGCCTGCAGGTGGGATGGCACAGCATGCAGCCTTTCCACACACGCTCCTTTCACTTAGTAATATGCATTGAAGTTTCCTTCATGTCTTTTTATGGCTTGATAGCTTATTTCTTTTTAGTGCTGAATAAAAGTCTATTATATAGATGTGCCGCAATTTATTTACCCACTCCCCAACTAAAGAGCATCTTGGTCACTACCGAGTTCTGGCCATTATGAATAAAGCTGCCATAAACATCTGAATGTGTTTGCTGGAATGTGTGATAAGGGTATGTTTAGTTTAATTAAAACAAAGCAAAACATCACCACCACCCACAAAAACATCACAATAGCTTTCAGAGCTCCTGCTCCCTCTCACCATCTTTCCAGCAATGAGAGTTCCCGTTGCTTCACAGCCTCTCCAACATCTGGTGTCACCGGTCTTCAGGATTTTACTGTTTCTAATAGTTCTGTGGTGGCATTTCATGATTGTTTTAATTTGCATTTTCGTGGTGGCATGTGATATGAAGCATCTTTTCATATGTTCATTTTCTCTCTGCACATTTTCTAGAAAGGAATGTAAATTGTTTCTAAAATATTTTTAAAGATTTTAAAAATAAAATCACTGCCTGTGGCTCAGTGGTTAGGGTGCTGGCCACATGCACCAGGGCTGGTGGGTTAGAACCTAGCCAGGGCCGGCTAAACAATGACAACAGTAACAAAATAAAATAAAATAAATAGCCTGGCATTGTGGGGGCACTGGTAGTCCCAGATACTTGGGAGGCTGAGGCAAGAGAATTGCTTAGGCCCAAGAGTTTGAGGTTGCTGTGAGCTGTGATGTCACAGCATTCTACTCAGGGTGACATAGTGAGACTCTGTCTAAAAAAAAAAAAAAAAAAAGATTTTGAAAATTCGACAATGTTCACTGTGTCCAGATGGCAAGCAGCAACACTTGCTGCCAATTGGTCTTTGGCAATTTTTAAACCACATTGTTCATTTTCTTACTGTTGAGTTTCAAAAGTTCTATGCATATTTTGGATAACAGTTCTTTAGCAGATATGTTTCCCACAAATATTTTCCCTCAGTTTGTGACTTGCCCTTATTTGGTTGAGTGTCTCTCACAAAGTAGATATTTTTAATTTTACTGAAATCTGTCTTATCGATTCTTATTTCTATGGACCAAGCCTTTGGGTTTTATCTAAAGACTTATTACGAAATCCAAGGTCACCTAGATTTTATTTGTAACATAAACTACATTATCATGTTATTTGTGTCAAAATACTGTGTGATAATATTTTTCTTATGGAGTAAGTAGATGAGAACATCATTTTTTTAAATATTTCTAGAAAGATTATCATTTATTCATTGATTCCTGAGCATGAGAAAGTTATACCGGATGTCTTCATCTGATAACACAGTCTGAGATTTGACTCCCACAGTGTATCTTACTAATACGGTGTCTAAAGAGCTGATGTCTATTGCTTTGCACTTTGATAGAATTCTTTACAAAATGTGCCTGGTGAATTCCATTTTAAAGAAGGTTACAAGATCATGTTACCAGATTTATTTTATACTTCATGAAAGATGATGAAATAATTTGTACAACCCATTAAAAAACTAAAGGCTGATGTAATATTGATAATTTATTGCACCATTGCATCATTCTAGGTGATTTTCATTTTATTTTTACTTTATTCTAGTTTTATAATAGTTGAGAATAATTATTGGTTAATGATAACATAATTCCTGAGTTTAAGAAAGGCAAACGAGGGCAGCACCTGTGGCTCAAAGGAGTAGGGCATCAGCCCCATATACCAGAAGTGGCGGGTTCAAATCCAGCCTGGCAAAAAAAAAAAAAAAGGCAAAATATGTCAAGATTAAAAAATACAGTATATTAGATTTTTGAAAAAGTCTCCAGTTGACCCTTCTTCAGGATAAATTACATTATTTAAGCCAACTAATTATGGATATAAATTATATTTATAAAATAGCCTTGTGGAACTTTTTTTGAAACATGAAATGTTATATTTTACGCTAAACATAGGGTGATTTTTTTTTCTCTTTTGTCTTCGGGAAAACACCAGGAAAGAATAAAAGTTATAAAAAACAATCCTTACAAAGAATTAAACTACCCATAAAATATACTCAAAACCTAAAATGTGAGCTCAAAGCACATTATATCTGCTGTTATTCCATGGATTAATCTGCTAAGAAATGACATAGAGTGGTGCTTTTATTTTTTATTTTTAGAGGCATACAAACAGCAATGTGCACAAATCACTTCTACAGCTGCATCTTACACAAGGCATATGCTAGTGTCTCACTACTCACGTTGATAAACTGAATTTTCCCAGCATCCCAGCATGCCCCGTTTTGTCTGTTCCAGTCACTATCCCTTCTGAAGATCTCTATTCCCTAGAATTCTATCACGGTACGTGAGTTCTGCCTGTTTACAGAATCTGTATAAATGAAATTATACAATATACAATATACCCTCCTTTTTGTTTACCTTCCTTTCATCAAATTACATTTTTCAAATCACTGTTATCACTGCAGTTTCCTCAATCTATTTTTACGAAGTTCTATTCTGTAAATAGAACACAATGTATTTATTCATTCTTATGCTGATATGAATAGTTTTCCGCTTTTACTGCTATAGTAGTACTGTTATAGACATTTTGGTATGTTGTTTGATAAACATAGGAAGCTATGTTTGTTGGCTTTATACTTGTGATTTCATTTTCATTAGTACTGTCAGTTTTCAAATGCACTTTTGTCAAATTACATTCCCATCAGCAACACAGGAGATTTTTTTCTTAATACAAATCTTTCCCAACACCTTTTTCTTTTTATCTATGCTAGTATATTATCTTACAGTGCATATATGAAGCATTCTTCTACACTTGATCTTAGCCAAAAGGCTGAGAAGCGACGAATGAAGCATTCTTCTATTGAACATAATGAATAATGGATTTAAATATTGTATATGCTTACTAATGATTTGGATATCTTATTTTTTGGAGTGCATATTGAAATTTTTGCTTATTTTTTGAGATTGTCGTTTCTTTTGATTTGTAGAATTTTTTTATATATTCTGCATACAAACATTTCATCAGATACATGTATTGACATATCTTATCCCATTAAGGATTGCTTTTCACTTTCTAAATATTATGGTGTAAGTTTTTGCTTTTCACTTTCTAAATATTTATGGTCTAAGTTTTAAACCTACAAATAGCCGAATTTATCCATTTATATTTTATGGTTAGCTATTTCATCATTTATTAAAGAAAATTTTGCAGGTGGTGTCTGTAGCTTAAAGGGGTAGGGCACCAGCCTCATATGCCGGAGGCAGCGGGTTCTAACCCAGCCCTGGCCAAAAACTGCAAAAAAAATGAAAGAATTTTTTCATTTGCCCACCCCTGTATCTTGAGTTTTCTCAAAATGCTTTTAAATTTAATTGTTGCTTCAATGTCACCTCAGTTTTATATTTTACCATTTTTATTACACTTCGCATCCGCATCACAACGTAGCACGTAACAATCTTACCAGAAGCAGGTGGGTCGCTGTCATCTCCCCGCAGACGGTGGTTCTGTCATCGTCCTCTCTGGGACCTCGTATCCAACTGCACATGTTTTAGTGTCTATTATTGAGTAGCGTTGTTGTAGCAGCACCTATAGATGAGTGTAGTTCCTGTACGAGTCAGGGGTGGCCAGAGAAACCCACGGCAAGAACAAGAAAAGTAACGCGGTTTCCCCCAGCCAGCTGCACAGCGGCGCTCCTCCCTGCACCAAGCCCCGCCGCAGAACCCAGGCTGCAAGGTCAGCTGACTTATTAGAGCAGAGAGGCAGACTGCAGGTCTGTGCGTCACCGGCAACGCGGTGACCTCACAGGAACCACTGCGTGCACTTCCGCTCCAATTTCATTGGCTGGAATTTGTCACATTCCCAGGCAGCCGAGGTCCGGAAGTGCAGCCCTAGGCGCAGCCGCATTGGCAGCCTGGTGGGTGCTGAGTGAGCGGGGCATTTTATGAGAGAAAACGATTTCTGTAAATGATAGAAAAGCAATTAAAAGCAAACACATCAAACCAAAGGCCTCAGTTACACTCTAGCAGGGGTGTTTAACCTATAGCCCTTGGGCTGTATGATCATTCTGTGAGGAATTTTTTGCTTATTTAGGGAGTCGGATATCACATAAAGGTGCACAGAACTATATTTATTTATTTATTTATTTATTGCTAATCTGCTTTTGTTAGCGTTTGGGTACTTAATATGGTCCAAGACAACTCTTATTCTTCCCACCTGCTGCAGGGAAAAAAAACAGTTGGACACCCCTGAGAGCTAGGGCCACTTAAGAGCAATATCAATTTGCTCACTGTTAAGTGGGAAAACCAACAAACAAGCAGATCATTAGACTAAGTTCCAGGTACAGTCCCAGACATAAGCTTTCAGTAAACATGTGAAGTATTAACATTACTCAGCTGAAGTATTAAAACAAAAATAAATTTCTTAACATATTTGAGGTACCAGAAAAATTGAAGAAATTCTAAATAATAACTAGACTATTTTTTTCTAGCACTTTTGCATGGACAGATGTGCTGAAGATATTCTTACAACTGAGAATCAATTCTTTATCTGACTCATTGGGGAAAAATAGTCTATTTTTTTAGTCTCACTTAAAAAATCTCACCTTTTCTATCTGTTAGGGCTCAGTGAAGATAACTAGCATGATGGGAAAAAATTATTAACACATACACACGGCACTTTTAAGGTTTATATTTTTTAAAGCATACATTTGAATTTAACTCATACAGTTATAAATAAGGAAGTTTTTATTATATCTAAATAGACATGATAAACTGTGTCCAAAGTCACTGTGACCCTCAGATACAGATTCCTCATTCCAGTTTGACCCTAAAGTTAGCATCCACAGAATGAAAGTAGTACCCCCATTCCCTTGGCCCTCACAGAACAGGTGACCAAGGCATGTTTGACATGCAAGAGGTCCACTTGGAGAAACACCTGTGGCTGGGGGAAGGGAGGCCGTGGGTGGGTGAGGGGAGACAGCAGGTGGGGGAGGGGAGGCCATGGTTGGAGGAGTTGAGGCAGTGATAGGGGAGTTGCACACTCTGGCAGGATGGGCAGCTGGAAAGAGGGGAAGGAAGGACAGATTAGGAAGGAATGGTCTCAGACTATGGCACGGTCCTAGGGATGGCTGTGCCAGGCCCAGGCAGAGTCCTGAGCTGGTTTCTGTAGGCCTGTTCCACCTCCCTCTGCGTCTTCAGCCCCACTCCCCATCAGCTCAGCACTCATGGCTCAGCTGCAGGCTGCTGGGTGGGGCCTACTCTTCCATGAACTGAAATGCAGCGCTGAGTTGTCATTCAAATGCTCTCCTCAGAGCAGTGTCTGTGGCTGCACATCCACCCTGACCCTTTTCTGCTTTGCTCCAGTTACTGACTCTAAATCTGAACACCATTCATGCACAATTGAGGCAATGAACACAACATATTAGCCCTTGGAAGCTTTCTCGCTAGTACCAAAAAGAAGACGAGAATGCTCACTTTTTCTACTTCCATTGACCACTGCACTAGGTGCCCCAAACAGTGCAATTAAGCAAGGAAAAAAAAAAAAAAGGAATCCAAATATGAAAGAAATAATTTAGATAGTTTCTATTCACAGATGACAATGTCTTATATACAGAAAATACTAAAGACTCCCCAAAAAAGTCAGACCTCATAAATGAATACAATAAAACTGCAAGACATAAAATCAACACACAGAAATCAGTAGTGTCTCTCTACACTAACAATACACTAACAGAAAAGAAATCAAGAAGGCAATCCTACTTACAATAGCTACTATGACAAACAAATAACAGGAATAAATTTAACCAAGAAGTTGAAAGATATGTACATTGAAAACTTTAAAAATTAATGAAAATACTCAATAAAACACAAGTAAAAGAAAAAATATTCTGTTCACTGACTGATAGAATAACACTGATAAAATATCTGTATATGAAACGAATCTACAGATCCAATGCAACTCCTACCATAATTCCCTAGCATAGTAAAAATAACCCCCAAAGTCATATGAAAGTGCAAAGAACTCCAAAGTAATCTTGAACAAAGCTAGAGGGATTACACTATCTGTTCCCCCAATATACTATAGTACATTACTATACTATACTATATTTTAGTACTATACTAAAGCTACAGTAATTAAAAATGTGGTCCTGGAGAACAATCCAAGATGGTGGCCGAGTAATAGCTTCCCTGCAATAGGGAAGTGAATCTGGGGAGATAAGACTCAAGGCATCTCTGGCTGGTGGGATCTGCCTATAATCATCCCTTTGAGGATACAGGGAGTCATCAAGGGACTTCTGGACCCCAAGAGGAGGACAAAAACAGTGGAAAACTGGTAGGTGGTTGTGTGTCCACCAGACTCTCGAAGGCTTATCAATATTCTCAATTAATGTGAATGGTTTAAATTGTCCTCTAAAAAGGCACAGGTTGGCTGACTAGATACAAAAATTCAAGCCAGATATCTGCTGCATACAAGAATCGCATCTTACATTAAAAGACAAATATAGACTCAAGCTGAAAGGATGGTCATCTATACTCCAGGCAAATGGAAAGTAGAAAAAAAGCACGCATTGCAATACTATTCGCAGATGCAATAGGCTTTAAACCAACCGAAAAAAGGAAGGATAAGGATAGACACTTCATATTTGTTAAAGGTAATACTCAATATGATGAGATCTCAATTATTAATATTTATGCACCCAACCAGAATACACCTCAATTTATAAGAGAAACTGTAACAGACATGAGCAACTTGATTTCCTCTAGTTCCATAGATTTTAACACCCCTTTAGCTGTGCTGGATAGATCCTCGAAAAAGAAGCTAAACAAAGAAATTTTAGATTTAAACTTAACTATTCAACATCTGGATGTAACAGACATCTACAGAACATTTCATCCAAACAAAACTGAATACACATTCTTCTCATCTGCCCACGGAACATACTCCAAAATCAAACCACATCCTAGGCCACAAATCTAACCTCAGCAAATTTAAAAACATAGAAATTTTCCTTACATTCTCTAAGACCATCACAAAATAAAAGTTGAACTCAATAACAACAGGAACCTGCATACCCATATGAAAACATGGAAACTAAATAACTTTTCCTGAAAGATAGATGGGTTATAGAAAATATTAAGAAGGAAATCACAGATGAGATCGGACACGATCGATGTGCACAGCTATGATTTAATTAAAAGAAAAAAAAAAAAAAGAAGGAAATCACCAAATTTTTGGAACAAAACAACAATCAAGACATGAACTAACAGGATCTCTGGGATAATGCAACGGCAGTCCTAAGAGGGAAATTTATTGCACTGTAATCCTTCCTTAAGAAAAGAGAAAGAGAGGAAGTTAATAACTTAATAAGACATCTCAAGCAACTGGAGAAGGAAGAACACTCCAACCCCAAACCCAGCAAATAACCAAAATCAGAGCAGAATTAAATGAAATTAAAAACAAAAGAATTATACAACAGATCAATAAATCATAAAGTTGGTTTTATGAAAAGATCAATAAAATAGATAAACCTTTGGCCAACCTAACTGGGAAAAAAAAAAAGAGTAAAATCTCTAATTTCATCAGTCAGAAATGGTAACGATGAAATAATGGCAGACCCCTCAGAAATTCAAAAAATCCTTAACGAATTCTACAAAAAGCTCTACTCTCAGAAATATGAAAATCTGAAAGAAATCAACCAATACCTGGAAGTACGCCACCTACCAAGACTTAGCCAGAATGAAGTGGAAATGTTGAACAGGCCTATATCAACTTCTAAAATAGCATAAACTATACAAAATCTCTCTCTAAAAAACAAACAAACAAACAAACAAACAAACCAGGACAAGCTGGCTTCATGTCAGAATTCTACCAAACCTTTAAAGAAGAACTAGTACCTATACTACTAAACCTCTTCCAAAATACAGAAAAAGAAGGAATATTACCCAACATATTCTATGAAGCAAACATCACCTTGATCTCCAAATCAGGGAAAGACCCAATAAGAAAAGAAAATTATAGACCAATATCAGTAATTAATATGGACGCTAAAATACTTATTAAGATCCCAACAGAATCCAACAACACATCAGAAAAATTATACACCACGACCAAGTGGGATTTATCCCAGGGTCTCAAGGCTGGTTCAGTATACATAAATCTATAAATGTAATTCAACACATAAACAAACTAAAAAATAAGAACCATATGATTCTATCAATTGAGGCAGAAAAGCTTTTGATAATATCCAGCATCCCTTCATGATCAGAACACTTAAGAAAATTGGTATAGAAGGGACATTTCTTAAACAAATAGAGGCCATCTACAGCAAAACCACAGCCAATATCGTATCATTTCCACTCAGATCAGGAACCAGGTAAGGTTACCCATATTCTCCATTGCTCTTTAACATTGTAATGGAAGATTTAGCCATTGCAATGAGGAAAGAAAAGGTGATCAAGGGTATCCACATAGGTTCAGAAGACTTTCAGTCTTCGCAGATGAAATGATTGTATATCTGGAAAACACTAGGGATTCTATTACAAAACTTTTAGAAGTGATCAAGAAATACAGCAATTTCTCAGACTACAAAATCAACACCCATAAATCTGTAGCCTTTATATATATCAACAATAACCAAGCCAAAAAAACAGTCAAGGACTGTATTCCTTTCACAGTAGTGCCAAAGAAGATGAAATAATTGGGAGCATACCTAACAAATGACATGAAAGATCTCTACAAAGAGAACTATGAAACTTTAAGAAAAGAAATAGCTGAAGATGTTAACAAATGGAAAAACATACCATGCTCATGGCTGGGAAGAATCAACATTGTTAAAATGTCTATACTACCCAAAGCAATATGTAATTTTAATGCAATAATTTAAAGCTCCATTGTAATATTTTAAAGATCTTGAAATAATAATACTTATTTTTATATGGAATCATAAAAAAACTAATATAGCCAAAACTTGACTCAGAAATAAAAACAAAGCAGGAGGAATTACGCTACCAGACCTGAGACTGTACTATAAAAGAGCATGGTACTGGCACAAAAACAGAGAAATAGATGTCTGCAACAGAATAG
>CAUYPK010016158.1:0-37767 GCA_963574355.1 Loris lydekkerianus | reverse complement strand
CAGTGTAGAAGCAAAACCGGCTCATTGAGAAAGGACAGACAGGGCAGTAAGGAAAGCCTTGTTGCCTCCTGCTCTCATTACCCTGTATAACACAGGGTAGAAAACTACCCTATCATGTGATTTTTGGTCTTCTGGGTATATGCTTAGTAGAGGAATGATAGGATTGAATGGCAGATCTATTTTTATATCTCTAGCAAACCAGATTTTTATAAAAGTAGATGGGAAATGAAATGATAAAAACAGTCACATGATCTTAGGGAAAACACAAAGGAAGGTTCCTGAGGCAGCAGTGATGGTGGGGGAGGGCACGGGAGGCATCCCAGGGAGGTGCCACCAGAGCTGAACCTCAAAGAAGGACTACACATTAGTAAAGCAAAGGCAAATGCACAGAGGACCCTCCAAGCAAAGGGACAGTTTATGAGCCCAAGTAGGGGTAGGGAATGATGAATGGAGATGAAGCTGAGGAGACAGGTAGGCATCACGTAAGGCTGGGAATTCCCCCAGTTTGTTCAGTTGCTCATTTATTTCTAGAACATTTAGATTATGGATGGCCATGGTAGGATTTTGTGGATTTTAGACACCTTGTTAGTTGAAAGAAAGATACACCTGAGGGACGCCGTATATACTGCTGGTTAGAAGGCTATTGCAACGATTCAAGTGAGGAATGGTGAGTGGGAAAGAGGTGAAGAAGAGGACATAGATTTTGAGAACTACTGAGGAAGTCCAAGCAGGCAGGACTTGGTGACTGAAGATGGGGATAAGAAAGCAAGAAGTGCTCATGATGACTCAGACTTAACTTTAATACCCATGAAAGAACTAGTAATTACTCAGATAAGGTATAATTAGGAGGTGAGGTCTTGGCTTCGAAGCCTGAATCTATCATTTAATAGTTGTGAACCCTACTAAAGTCATTCAGACTTACTGAGTGTCGAGTCTCTTTGCACATCTGTCAGATGGAACTACAAGAGAGGCTTCACAGGGTTTTAAAGAGGATTCAGTGAAATAAAGGATATGAGAGCATTTGCAAAGTTGATAAGGCCAATCACATGCAAAATGTTATTGCTCAAGTGCTGCCTGTGTTATCTCTACCAGTTGGGTCTTGCATTTTTGTTTGTAGTTTGCAAAATAATAAACTCTTCCAATATCAACCATGGGGAAGACTAATTCCATAAATAGCACCAAAACTTTGAATTTGGGGGTGAAGGGTGGAAGCAAAGCCAAAGAAAGTGATGCCTAATCATCTTTCCCTCTGTTTTAAGCAATAACCCTGTTATTTTTAATGCAATTTAATTTAAAATAAACATTATTTTATAATCATATTATAGCAGTGAATATGTCATAAAATATGTAAAAGAACCTAGTAGTGCTGGATACATACTCTGTTCCTCATAATATTAATTAATAATATTTATTTTCTTTCTTCTATCTTTTCCTTTTTTTTTTTTTTGAGACAGTCTCACTTTGTCACCCTCAGTAGAGTGCTGTGGCCCAAACTCTGGGGCTCAAGTGATTCTCTTGCCTCAGCCTCCCAAGTAGCTCAGGCAATCCCTCTGCCTTGGTCTCCCAGAGTGCTGGGATTACAGGTGTGAGCCACTGAACCTGGCCTTTTTCCATCCTTTTTTCAGAAAGAAAAACTTCTTTTTCAATCACCAATTTTCTGAGTAATTTCTGTAATAATAAAAACTTAGTAACATTTCAAATTTCTGTAATAATGAAAACTCAGGAACATTTCCACTGCTTATTTATTCCCATATAATCACTTTTGATCATAGGAAGTGTTTTTTTTTTTTGGCAGTTTTTGGCTGGGGCCAGGTTTGAACCTGCCACCTTTGGTATATGGGGCTGGCGCCCTACCCCTTTGAGCCACAGGCGCTGCCCTGGGAGGTGTTTTTTGATAAGGGAAAGTGAAGGCGTTTTGAAGACCAATTTGTCTTGCTATTGGTGGCTCTCAAAAAGTTGCCAATTTTACTAAGTGATTTAAAAGTTTAACAGTTGTTCATTAAAAAAAATTAATACTTTGCTAATAGACAGCAAACAAGGCTTGGAGAAAGTTGGCTTTGAAATGTGTTTTTGAAGTTGTGGTTGACGTTCTAGAGGATTTATTACACTTCATACAAAATATTAAAGCCCCAGTAAAAATAGTTGGCTCAGTAGGATCTGGAAAATTGTTTATCCTTCCCAAATTCTCCCAGTTGGAACTTCTGGCCACTTCCTAGGCATGTGGCAGCTAAATAGAAAGTTCTTTGATAGACACAAAATCATAGTTTAGCTCAGATCTGCTTTTTCTTTCTATAGTTAAGGGAGATAATGCAGCATTCTAGTTTTAAAAAAGGAATGAAGAGTTCTAGAAGAACATTTTTTGGAACAAGTAGTTATTAATAGTTATGTCCAGAGTTGGGAGAGGGGTAGTTGTGGCATGTTTGCACATATGCATGTATGTGGGTGTGGATGGGTAGAGGAAAAGTTTAATTTTGCCATATAAGGAAAGAATTGTCATTGTATCTTACAAATGGGGACCTGTTTTCAGTTTGGACTCCTTCTGTCAAAGGGCCTTTAAAACCCTTCCAATAGCTGAAGTTTAGAGCCGAGTCCAGACACCAGACTACAGAGCTGAAAAATATACCCAAGAGTATCCAGCCTTTTGACTTTGCTGGGCCCCATTGGAAGAAGCATTGTTTTAGGCCACACATTAAATACACAAAAAGTAATGAAAGCTGACAGGCAAAAAAAAAAAAAAAAAAAAAAAAAATCCTCATATAATCCACATGCAGCTTGCAGGATGTGGGCTGGACACCCCTGAATGTGAACTTGGTAAATAAAGAATAGCCTGGTTAGACAGAGAACTTGTCCATCTCACAGGCTGTTGGGTTTTCAGATGAAGAGGTGGAAGGCAAAGTCACAGGACATGAAGATTTAGTAAAATATGGGACAGAGCTAGAGCTGTACATCCCCTCTGAGAGAGCAATGAAAACACACACAGAGCACCTGGCACAGACAGACTCAACAAGTTGTACCCACGAAGGGTTTTCCCAGCTTCTTAGAGAACAGAAATAGGAGACAGGGAAGAACTGAACTTAAAGAGTACATATTGTTTCAATTCTCTCTTAGGTTTGGATTAAGGCATTGTCCCAGTATTTTTTTTGTTTCCCATAAATGCTGAGTTAAAGAGGAAAACTCTCCAAGTCACCCCTTCCCCCCGTATTGGAAATGCCCACCTGAATCATGAATTCTGATATATAATTAGACCTATACAAGTAGCTCTATTTATGGACTCTTCTCTCACCAATCTGATTCTCTATTCATGCATCTGTTCATTTTTTTAAAATATAATTTTATAGTAAATTTTAATAGGGCTAGTTCCTTCTCATTCTTTTCCAGAATATTCTTTCTTCTTACTTTGATTTTTCCTATGTTGGGTTTTCCTATGAATTTTAGCACATTCTGGCTAGTTTCTATTCCTCCTCCTGACAACCTATCCCTCTCTCATCATCCATACATTCATATGAAAGCCTTTGAAAATGCCCTTCAGTACTGTTTTAGTTATTTCTTCATTAATTCTAACACACGTTTCTCCACTCTAATTTTTCAATGAATATGAGAAATTGCAGCAACTTGGAGATGCAGTTGTCAACATGAGAGGATAACTCCTCAGCAGTTGATTCCATTCTTTGCTCATTTCATGTCGTAGCTCTCAGATCTCTAATTTTTTCAAGAGGATTCTTCAGATTTAAAAGAATCTTAACACTTAGGATTCTCTCTCCTTTGACCCTTGCCCCCAGTATTCCCCAGCTAAAATCCTCACCTGAAGCCAAATCGTTCTCTTTGTGGTTACCCAACATGTCCTGGTCCTTTGGCCATCCTGGCCCCAGAGGCCCCTCCTTTCTGTACGTCCTGAAGCACAGGCAGCATGTGCAGCAAATGTGTCTAATATTTACACCGCCCTTTGCCACTCAAGTGATCTGAGACAGTTAACTTGTCTTTCTACCTCCACATCCTTCTTCCCAACAGATTATTAGAGAGATGAAGCATATCATGCTTTCCTGGTCTCCCTGCCCGCTCCTTCTCCACTTCCCCTGTATCTCAGATATCTTAGGTGGTCTCCTGCACTTTCTCCCGTCCCTTATTATTGCTAGCGACAGTTGTGTGAATTCTAGAGGGGTTTGAAATGTGGTTCTGTTTCCTGCTTAGCCAGGTGATCTTGGACAAGTTATTCCCCAGACTTCCTCAGTTGCCTCACTTGTGAAATGGGTTTCTACCTCATAGGATTCTTACAAAGATTAATATTTGCTTAAAAGAGTACCTAGCCCAAAGCAAGCACTATATAAGTGATATATATTTTTTAAAAAGTACACCCTTCTCCTAACATTGGTGTCCCCATGGTAAAGGAAGGAAGAAGAAAATAGTGCAAGGGAGAGCTTACTATTGACTAAGACATGTGAACTGGCACGTCTCTGCTCTCAAACATGGAAAACTTTACCCACTTAATCAAAAGGAGCAGTTCTCAATCTCACTGACTCTCCTCTGTGGAGCATGATGATCGGTTATGAAGTTTGTCTTAGTTACAAATAGCCATGGTTAAAGTACTGAGATTTTTATATTAATAATTGTAAGGTTGACTTCTCAAACACTGTCTCGGCTGTGCACAGCAAAAAGACAAAGTGGCAGAAAATGAGTTGGCAACTGGGGAACTCCCGAGGGTATTTTTTCCACAAGGACAACTCTCTGGTTAACACGTGCTAAGCGAATGCTGTAAGAGACCCACTTGTGTAAGCCACACAATCATCAGCCCCTTATGTAGGAGCTCCTTAAAGCGTCCCCTGGGGATTTCATGAGTTTGGTTTTCTGTAATAAAGAGTGTAGCATCCTCAAGGTCAAAGAGCTAAGGTCTGTGAATGTTTGTAACTTCTGGCATGGCACTGGAAACACTGCCCAGCTCAATAATCTCCTGGAGATAGATTTATTGTTAAGATGGGCAAGGTTTGGGCCCTGCCAAACCACAGCTGGAGAAAGTCCATGAATAATAATAAAGCTCCCACAATCCCCCATCCAGCCCATATTCATTGGTGCAACTCCCCCACCCCCCATATTCTTAGATGAACACCGATTCCATCCTATAATGAAGGACAGTAAGAGCCATGAAGGAGCCAGAATGAGGGGCCTGATCTTCAGTGTAGAGGTTTACCCCCTTGCTTTTAGGAGAGAGGGCTGTTCCCTAAATGGTCCATTTGACAGAGTTGAGTGACTTATGGGATTAGTCAACACCAGGGGGCAGGAGAGAAGGCAGTATGAATGGAAACAAGTACAACCTCAAAAGTACAGTGTGAATAAATGGGGTTATGTGAAAGCTCCCAACACATTTCTTGGCACCTAGCAAGTAGGCTATATATGCTAGTTGAATCTGAAAGTTCTAAAACTCTTTAAAAACTATTTCTTCATTACAGAAGTCATCTATGTTCACAGTAGAAAAATTAAAAAATATAGAACAATGCAACAATGAACACATTTTTAATTACTCAAAATCTACCCCCCAATAAACACTGTTAACATTTCATAAGAGTATATTCTATTTTCTATGCATGCATAGCTCCCCTCACAGGATTACCATAAATTACTATTATCTTTTGCTTCTCTATAACTTTAACAGGTAATATTTATTATTATTTTTAGCTCAATATATGATTATTTTTAGCTCAATATAGAGGAAAAGACTTACCCAGGGTTCTAGTTTTGCCTCTGACCTAACCAGCTCCTGGCAAAGAGCTCAGCCTAAGTTTTAGAATCCTTATCTGAAAAATGAAGAGTTTGATGCCTTTGATACTAAGGCATCTTCCAACTCTGTCATTCTAATTGTTGATGGGTAATTAAAGGAAAACAATATGGTGCAGTGGTTATTGTCCTGGCATCAGCCAGATTCTAATCCCTGCTCTACCTGTGAGATCCTGGGCAAATTTCTTGACCACTCAGTGCCTCAGTTTTCCTTTCTTTAAAATGGGATCACTAATAGGACATATCACATAGGGTTGTGAGAATTAAATAGATAACACATAGAGCAGCATTTGGGATAGAGTAAATGCTCAATAAAAGTGGCTATCATCTATGTTTTAGCTCAGGCACCAGGTGTCCTGAGGTGATAGAGGAAAAATTAACACTGCAGGATCAAGCACAGACTTGGGGAGTAACATGGGTTGAACACATGTGCTGGGCACTGGGCTGAGTGTGCTCATATGCATAATCTTATTGCATCCTCAGAACATCACTGTTGAGTGGCGCCTGTGGCTCAAGGGGTAGGACACTGGCCCCATATGCTGGAGGTGGCGGGTTCAAACCCAGCCCTGGCCAAAAACTGCAAACAAACAAACAAACAAAAATCACTATTAATATCGCCATTTTGCAGATGAGGAAGTTGAGGTTAGAACGTGCCTAGATTCAGGTAGTTAGTAAATATTAAACCCAAAGAACTTTCAGCTAGTTTTGGATGAGCTGAGGGGCTAGAAGACCAGTCTATAGGATATTTCATTTCAAAAATAAAACCCAAGCCTGGAGTATCTTTCACAGTGACATTCTGTGTGATTCTTTTTCTTTACTCTAATTAACCTCACTTTAACAATTTCACTGCTTGACAGTTATTTAAAGATACAGGGATTTTTGTACATTTTAATTGACTGATATTTAAGTTAGAGCAAAACCCTAGGATGTGGGTTTTATAAAAAATAATTTATACTTGATTTAAAAACGTAATTTTATGGCTGTAAATGATATTCTCAAAATCGCCCGAACCAAACAAAATAAAAGCTCAGTGAAAGCAACTGGCTTGGGAGGCTGGTGAGAGGTAGTGTGATATTTTAACATTTTGCTTTCCACATCACAGCCAAAGGAAGTCAGAACTGAACTAAAGGTTTGGGTTGACTACTGGCTCTGATAGACAAGGACATTTCATTTCTAGCTTTAGTTTTTCTTCTAAATAGAAAATCGAAGAGTACACCAAAATGTGAAGTGCCTTTAATTAAATCAACCATTTCATTGTTTTCTGGTGCTCAGATGCTTTCCTAATATTTGTTAGAGAAGTCAGTAATTTTTGGCAAGCCGTTGTTTAGTGTGAGGCGCATTTGTGGATTCACCCTAAACAAAAACAAACTGCTAATTTGGGAATGTGCAGGCTAAGGAGAAAGAGAAAATGCGTGGATACAGCAAGTAATGCACAATATAAACATTTCAAATAACATACAGATTGGTATAGAGCCACAACTTCTGCGGTCAGATTCCACGACGCAGGCCCACGAGCTACTTCCAAGTTAACTGGGCCCAAGCCCGGGAAAGCTGGCGCCCGGCCGGCTCCGGCTCCGGGCGGGACGTGCCTGCGCGCCCCCTCGCCCAGGGCTCATGTTACGCGGCTCGCTCCAGCTGGCCTCGCATCCCCGAACCTTCCGGGGGCTCCCAGCTCCCTCGGGGAACGTCCAGTCCCGCGGTGATCACGTTCCCCGGGTCCGACTCGCGCCCCAGGTGGCCGCTGATTGGTTCCGCCTTTGGGCCCGAGGCCCGGGGATTGGTCCAAGGGATCTGCTCACGTGGTTCGGAGAAGATAAACCGCCCAGCGGCCGCAGAGCCGCAATCTGCTTCAGGCACAGCCGAGCGGGAACGTCCCGAGGCCGGGGTGCGAACTTGCGCAGACAGCGGCTGCTGGCTCTCACCGTCCGCCGCCGCCTCTCTGCCTCATGAGCTGCACCAGGTAAGTTGACTGCAAAGATGCGTGCGGGAACTGAAGGCACCCACAGCTGCGGGGAAGTTGGGGGGAGTTTTAGTTCTGTCACCTCTGCAAATGGAGACCCCAGGGCGGTGGGCAAGTTGACTGCTGAGTTCAATCTGGAGGTGTGGGGAATTGTGTTGTTTCCTAGGTACTGCCTATTTTGATAATCAGCATCTTAAACCAGAGACTCACTCAACGTGAGTCAGCTGTGGTTTGCATTACCAAAGGATGCGACTATTATTTTTTGATCCTGCACAGAAGTCCCAAAGACTCCTAGACATTGATGCTTAGCTAGTTTAGCTGATGGGTGAGGAGGAATTGCAGGACAGTATTTGCACAATTCATTCCTCCTATCACAGTTTGTCTTAGCAAACTCAGGGTTTGAGCAAACTTAGTATTTTTAACTCTTGTCCAGAGCTTAAAAGTTCCAAGCAAATCACCCAGTACTAAAATTGTCTTTTCTATAAATGCAAAAGGTAAAAAAAAAAAACTCCCATAAAACTACTTTAAATAGCATCTCTAGACATAACTTAGCAGACTTCTCTAAAAATCCTGCCTGTTAACTATTATTAGACCCTCAAATATAGCTTTATCTTTCGTTTATTTGTTCTAAGTTTGTAGGTCTCCCAGAAAAAGTCCAGAGCTAATAAAGTAAATTCTGTGAATGTTCTTTCTTATCCATTTTGTGACAATGACCACTTGCTTATGTCCTTAGAAGGGCTGTGAAGTTACTTAAGCCAGATTGAGAAATGTCATTATTCACATACCTTTTATCTGTAAGGCTAAGAGAGGGGGACAGATCCTAATTCCATAAGCTTGGCAATATATAATGAAGGCTAAAGGCCAGGAAAAAATATTTTGAGGGAGGCTTCTTGGTTTAATGTGACTGAGCATAGTTTTAAGTTTTAAATAGCTTAATTGTCCTTCTGCTTATAAATGTTCATTGCCAAAACATTAGAAAATACCAAAAAAGGACAGAAACAAAACAAAATGGTGTATTTCCTCCAGAGTTTTTCAATATATTTATAAGTTCATATGTATATGCTATATATTAAAAAATGGCCATATTTTTAAGTAATCAGTTTTTCCAGTGAGATGTGGACTTTTTATAGGCATCTTTTTGTGTGAAATACAGAGCATACAAAGTTTTTCTTGAAATGCATGAATTTTTGTGAAAAACAAGGACATGCACACTAATCAAAGTGCAAAGATAATTCTCTGACTTCAATTCTTTCTAGGCTTCTCACTCTCAAAATTGTTTGATGAGAATTATTATTGCTGTTTTTTCTTTCTTTCTTTCTTTCTTTTTTTTTTTTTTGAAACAGAGTCTCGTGTTGTCACCCTGGGTAGAGTGCTGTGGTGTCATGCTCCCCACAACCTCAAACTCTTGGGCTCAATTGATTCTCTTGCCTCAGCCTCCCAAGTAGCTGGCACTACAGGCACCCGCCACAATGCCTGCCTTTTTTTTTTTTTTTTTTCCCGTTGTCATTGTTGTTTTAGCTGGCCTGGGCTGGCTTTGAACCTGCCAGCCTCAGTGTATATGGCTGGTGCCCTACCCACTGGAGCTATGGGCACTGCCCTGCTTTTTTTTTTTCTTTTAAAGTAGATTATCTTTCCAGAGAAGTGTAATCTATTTAACAGCAAAATAAGAAAAAGCAGCCAGAGGAGGCAGAAGATCTGGAACTATGGTTCCTGACCCTGTCTGGTCACCAGAATCACCTGGAAAGCTCTAAGAACATATCTATCCCCTTAGCCCTATCCCAAAGGTTCGGCCTCAGTGGCTCCAAGTCCCAGAAGTCTGAATTAAAAAAGAAAAAAGAAAACTAATTCCCTTGCCCATGGTGACC
Organism: Loris lydekkerianus; assembly: GCA_963574355.1. Taxonomy (NCBI): domain Eukaryota; kingdom Metazoa; phylum Chordata; class Mammalia; order Primates; family Lorisidae; genus Loris; species Loris lydekkerianus. The sequence goes on along the minus strand of CAUYPK010016158.1, from coordinate 28,176 downwards.
AGACAAGTTTGAGAAACTGTGCAGAATAGAGCAGATGATTTTTAGGACTTTATTAGCGATAACCCAATCCAGCCCTTTGATTTCTCAGATGGGGAAACAGAGACCCTGCCTCCCACAAGTGTTTTAAGTAGTTAACACAGAGCCCTGTAGCCACGCAAGGGTAGAGGCAGACACAGAACTAAGGTTGCTATTGTTAGTATTGTTCTCTTTTACTTAATCAGCACCTTCCTGATACTTTGTGCCCTGGCTATAATTCTCTCAGTATGAAAACAGTACTTGTATGTATTTGGGATCAGAACCAGGTAATAATCCTTCTTCCTTTTGCATTTCAGAATGATCCAAGTTTTAGATCCACGTCCTTTGACAAGTTCAGTCATGCCAGTGGATGTGGCCATGAGGCTTTGCTTGGCTCATTCGCCACCTCTGAAGAGTTTCTTGGGCCCTTATGACAGCTTTCAACAGAGACATTTCATGAATAAATTAAAGCCCCTGAAATCATGTCTCAACCTAAAGCAGGAAGCCAAATCGCAGAACGACTGGAAGTGCTCACACAACCAAGCCAAAAAGCGGGTTGTGTTTGCTGACTCCAAGGGTCTCTCTCTCACCGCCATCCACGTCTTCTCTGACCTCCCGGAAGAACCGGCGTGGGATCTCCAGTTTGATCTTTTGGACATTAACAATATCTCCTCTGGCTTAAAACTCCACGAGGAGAAAAACTTGATTTTAGATTTCCCTCAGCCTTCAAGTGATTACTTAAGTTTCCGGAACCATTTTCAGAAGAACTTCGTCTGTCTGGAGAACTGCTCTTTGCAAGAACGAACAGTGACGGGGACTGTGAAAGTGAAAAACGTGAGCTTTGAGAAGAAGGTTCAGATCCGTATCACCTTTGATAGTTGGAAAAGCTACACCGATGTGGACTGTGTCTACATGAAAAATGTATATGGTGGCTCAGATAGTGACACCTTCTCATTTGCCATTGACTTACCCCCTGTCATTCCAACTGAGGAGAAAATCGAGTTCTGCATTTCTTACCATGCTAACGGGCAAGTCTTCTGGGACAACAACAAGGGCCAGAATTACAGAATTGTCCATGCACAGTGGAAACCTGACGGGGTGCAGACGCAGATGGCACCCCAGGACTGCACATTCCACCAGGCATCCCCGAAGACGGAGTTAGAGTCACCAGTCTTTGGCAGTCCAAGGCTAGCTAGTGGGCTCTTCCCAGAGTGGCAGAGCTGGGGGAGGATGGAGAACTTGGCCTCTTATCGATGAATTAAGCAACCTAGTGTTGGTCTTGACCTATCATATTCCCCATGCAATTCTAGGTCTGTATCGCTCAATATTAGGAAGTCTTTGCTACTTTCCATCAGTAGGTTTAGATTTTGAGCTTTTGAGACCTGGCTACAGAAAAGAAAGCCACTTGAGGATTCAGTGTTGGGATCAGTAGAGCTGCCCAATTTTGCTTTGGAGGATTAAGTAACAGCCTGGGAACTAATTGAATAAAGATAGTACCTTTTCAGTGCCCTTCCTCCTTCCCTCTCAATTCATGAGCTTTCAGGTCGGGCAAGGAAAAGTTGAGGAAGGACAGCTGATGGTGATGGAAAGCTGTGTTAATGGTATGAGGAATGTATGAAACGTGTACACAAAGGGCTCTGAAGCTCAAGTCAGAGTAGGAGCAGGAGGTCTGACACTCATTTGTGGGTGAGAAAACGTAAGTTTATTTTGTGTTTTTAAGTTGGTTTTATGGTTGTATCCTGGGGAAACAATTTGTAGAGGGGGAAAAGATGCATTCTGTGTATTCTAGTGGGAGAAGAGCTGAATAACCTTTAAGGGTATTGGGTGGTACTTGGTGAAGATGAATTGTAACTCTGAAGAATCTAGATCTTAAATGAAGCCTTTCTGTTCAAATGTGGTCTACCAACAATCATGATTTGGAGGTTTAAGCATATCTAACTTCAGAATCCTAATATTATAAGTGACTTTGTGATCATGACATCATGCTTGGGTTTTTAATACAGAATCCTGCTAACAAAAACCATGCCATCATCAAGTGGTTAACAATAGGAACCTAACAATAGGAACTCCATGTCACGCCACACATAGTTCTTTGAAAGTGCCTTGATTAGACGAGAAAACTGTAGTTACCTAACCCAATACCTGAATGGCCTCATAAGAAGGTCCACTCTGTACTCTGGAATTCCTCTTTGTATACTCTTGCATCTTTGAGAGTGTTGTCAGTGTACACAACTCACATCCTTCATATTGAAGGTGACTCATTTTTCTGCCACACTTTTTGATGTGATGTTTGAAGTGAGGCCCAACACTAGGATTCTCAGTGCAAGAATCCAGTACCTTGCACACAGAAATAGCAATCTATCTTCTTGCCTATTTTTGTTTTGCTGTTTTAATTTCCTTTGAGGTCAAAAGGCTTCTATTTTAAAAAAAGAATAAATGTGAATTGTATTGTAATATATTTGTTTTTGTGTGTGCATACATCCATTCTGTAAGATCATAAGGGCAAGAGTCCCAGAGCGTTTGCTTCTATTATTGTGCACATCTGCTGAGAGATGTCAAGAGAGTGCAGTTGATTTTAACACGTGTGAGGTACCATGCTGAAAAGTACTATTGGAGTGACAGTATATGAGGTTTGGCTAGCATTTATGATTTTTCACTGTAAATATTTCACTCTTCTCTATCCTTTATGAGCTCACTGTAAGAATAAATGTGTTTGATATAAGATCTGAATATGTTTTCTTTCTCAAAGCCACAGTTAGTGAAACAAACTGTCAACTGACATTCTTCCCTTTTGTTTAGGAGCAACTGAGCAGAGTGATTATGGACTGGAAATAGATCCCCTGAGGGTATTCCCATGGCCCAGTCTCATTAGTGAGCACATTGCTTATCACTGACCGCTGGGGCTGCAGCCCCAAGCGGTGACTTGGACTGCTGTGACTGTCCCCATCCGTGGTGACTACTCATCACACACACTCTCTTTTGGGTCGAGGTTATCTTGGAGGCCTTGTCTTAGCTTGGTAGGAGATTGGGTAGGGCTGGAATGGCTCCTACATCTTGAGCTCTAGCACCTTCCTGATGGGGCAAACCTAACTTTATAAGAGAAGAAACTAAGATCAAACAGGAAGTGAGCTGCACAGGGGAATATGGAGGGGTCAGTGGGCATCATCAGGCTCAAACCGAGGGGAGCAGCATAGCTCTTGGGGTTGAGAGGCAGCAAGTCCATGCACCTACCCCATAGCTCTGGTTCTGCCTAAAATTCAAGAAGGAGCTTCGGTGTGTTGTTTCTTAGGGGGAAATCAAGTATGAAGAACAAACTTTTATCATATCATAGCATCTTCTATGTCAGAGGTTATAAAATACAGGCCTGCAGGGGATGTATGGGCACAGATGTATTTTATCTGACATAAAGAACTTTTTTTTTTGGAGACAGAGTCTCACTATGTCACCCTCAGTAGAGTGTTGTGGTGTCAACTCAAGTGAGCCCAAGAGTTTGAGGTTGCTGTGAACTGTGATGCCACAGCACTCTACCGAGGGTGAAAAAGTGAGACTCTGTCTCAAAAAAAAAAAAATAGATTAATTAAAAAAAAGGTCTAATGCCAGTGAGGCACAGTGGCTCATGCTTATAATCTCAGTACTTCTGGAGCCTGAGATGGGAAGGTGACTTGAGGCCAGGAGTTCAACACCAGTCTGGGCAACATAGCAAGACCCCATTTCTTAAAAGGAAAAAACCTGATGTCTCCACCTTACACCTCCCAAAATTTTGACTTAATTGGTCCAAGGTATGTGGCATTGGACATAGTTTGCAAGCTTCCCAGGTGTTTCCAATATGCAGCAAGCTCAAGAACCTCTGATTTAAACTGTGTGAAGTGTTTTCACCTGCCCCCCTCAGAGACCAGAGTCACATAATGGTTCAGAGGATTTCTCAGCCCACTTATTTATTTATTTTATTTTATGTATTTTTTTTGAGACAGAGTCTCACTTTGTGGACCTTGGTAGAGTGCTATGGTGTCAGCTCACAGCAACCTCAAACTTTTGGGCTCAAGCAATCCTCTTGCCTCAGCCTCCCAAGCAGCTGGGACTACAGGCACCTGCTACAATGCCTGGCTGTTTTCTAAAGACAGGGTATCACTCTTGCTCAGGCTGGTTTCAAACTCCTGAGCTCAAGTGATCTGCCTCGGCCTCCCAGAGTGCTGGGATTACGGGTGTTAGCCACTGTGCCTGGCCACTTTTTTTCTTTTTTTTAAACAGAGGATGACATGGAAACCCAGAGTGGTTAAACTTGCTCAAAATCACAGAAATAGTAGAGCTTGACCTCCTGACTCTCCCCAACACCTCCACCCCTACCAATAGTATATCCTGCTAAGCAACTTGAACATGGCATTCTTTGTTTTACTAATCTACTTTCTTTTCTCCCATCTTTTGTATATAGGGAGATGATAATGAGGATACATTTGGGTACAAGTGACTCAAGTAATTTAAACAATAAAGAAAATTTATTATCCCATGATACCAGTAGACTGTTTTCAAAGCTCATTAATGCAATAGCTTAAACTCGGGTTAATTTCCATTTTGCATCCTACCATTCTCATTACTTTTGATTGTGCTTGTGCTAACTTGCTTCCTAATTACAAGATAGCCGTGCAGTTTCCAGGCATCATAAGCAGACACAATAGCACTCACCAGGAGAAGGAGCCCATCTCTTCCTTGTTTTACTTTCTTTTTCTATGAGTGAGTAAAACTTGCCCAGAAGCTCTTGTGATCCTTCATTGCAGACTTGCAGACCTTCCCCCGATCCCTTCCCATGTTTCACTGACCAAAATTAATTGAAATGTCTGTACATAAACCATCTCTACACAGAGAAAGAGGACTTCAGGACTGTCTCAGACAAGTCAGGATCTCCCTCTCTGCTGAACCAGGGGCTAGAGGAGTTCTAGCCTTCTGAAACGCAAAGTCATATAGAGGAAGGCGGGTACTGGTTCTCCATCACGCAGCTCTCCTTGACACAGACTTTCATAAATGGTTGAGGACTATTATTTCAACAGCAACTCAAAAATATTCATGCGGCCTAGGAATCAGCTTTTTAGTCTGTGATGGAATATAGTTAGTTGAGTTATCCAGAGGAGCAGTTAGACCCCTACCTTTCACATGTGAAGAGATTAGGGTTGCGGTCAGGCAGAGCTAGATTGAAATCTCTGTTCCACCAGTTGATGTGGTACAATTTTCACCAAGTGACTTAATGTCTCCAAGCCTCAGTGTTCCCATCTTTGAGATAGGGAATAGTGATAGTTTCTATCTCACAGATTGATTGTGAGACTAAATGGAGATCGTGTAGATGAAGTGCTTAACAAATCATTTGGATAATAATATGTGATAAATAAATATAAATTGTTCCTAATAGTAATGATAAAAAGTTTTCTTTTTATTTATTTATTTGTTTATTTTTTATATTTATTTATTTATTTATTTATTTTATTGTGGAGAAGGAGCCGGGAAAGAAGGCGGGGGAAGAGGTGCATGACAGGGTTGGGCCAGTGGCATGGTACCACATTGGCTATATCTAGGTAGAGGCAGTTTCAGGCCGGGCCTTGCTGAGTCGTTGCTACGCGGAAGTAGCTCGATGGATTTACTTCTAGTCAGGCTCGGGAAGTTGCACTAGGCCTCAGGCACATGGCAGGGCCCAATAATTCCCTCTTTTGTTTTTTGTATGGCGGAAAAACATAGCACCTGTCTTAGGTTGCCTGCTCTTGCAGTTTCAGTCTTACCCGTCATAGGGATACAAACATCAATTTTTCTGTCTTTGGTAGAGACTGGGTCTCACTCTTGTTCAGGCCAGACTCAAACTTCTGACCTCCAGGGATCCACTCACCTTGGCCTCCAAGAATGCTAGGATTACAGATGTGAGCCAGTGCACCCAGTCTGATGGTTACAATCCTTGTCAGGCACTCTTCAAGGGTGGTCATTTGACCCAGCTCTGATCTGCTGGGGGCTTAAGTTTTTATCCCATGAAAGAAAAGGCAAGGAGGAAAAAGAATCCCTTTTGTCCTTTTCTTCCCGGCTTTCAAGTTGTCGTGTGGAGGTGATGTTTCTGTTTCAGCAGCCATTTTGTGATTCCGAGGCCCAAAACCTTGGGAGAAAAAGCCACCATGGTGAAGGTAAGAGTGTCAACGTTGTCACAGTGATATCAAGTCCTGAGCCAGCCTTAGAAACCAACCTCCTCTGGGCCTCCTGCTCAGTAAATGTCCTCACATTTTAAGCCCATTTTTTTTTCCTCCTTGTAGCCAGATGCAACTTAATGCAGTATTCAATCCATGAGATGAATAGATGAAAGCTTTCACTCACTGAGTACTTACTATGTACCTTCTTGTAAGTACCTTCTGTGTATTTACTCAGGAATCCTGCAACAATCTATGATGTGGGTCCTTGGTTCACAGATAAGCACAGAGAGCTTAAGTACCCCATTTAAAGCTGTATCATTTTTCAGTGCCATTGTTATCACTGTGGATGGGGATGGAGTCGGAGAAATATCCCAAAGGAATCTGAGAGAGTAACAGAAGGTCTAAGACATGGGAGTGGGCCAGGGATGGGCTCCATTACAGATGTGGAAATGTTTTCTAGGCAGGGCCAATTCTTTGGTGAAACATGGGATTTGAGTGTAAAATCTTTCTTGGCCAAGGACTAAGAAGGGGAAAATAACATTTGTTGTGCACCTACTGTGTGCCAGCTACCTTGCATCAGTGGCTTTCAAATAGGGCTGATTCTGTCACCCAGGGGATGTTAGCAATGTTGCGAGACATCTTTGGTTCTCACAATCAGGGAGGGAGTGCTGCTGGCATCTAGTAGGTATGGGATACTGCTAAATCTTCTGCAATGCACCGGAAGGACTTCCCACAACAAAGAATTATCTGATCCCAAATGTCAATAGTCCTGAGGTAGAGAAACTGCATTATATGTATTTTGCTCTCACAAACACTCCCATTTTACAGATTAGACAACTGAGGGCCTGGAAGATGAACTGTCTTGGCCAAAGTCACCCAGCCGGTTACATCTGAAGCTGGAATACAAATACAAGCCTGTTTCATTGCATGGCTTGTACTTCATTGTATGTTGCTCCCACTATGCTCTGTACTTGTGGTGGAAAGGATTAAAATAAAGACTAGACAACTAAGGCTCAGCTCAGAGAGGTGTTGTGACCAGTCTAAAGTCACATGCAGAGCTACTACAGTGACTGTTACTATTTTGTCAGAAACCCAGAAACAAAAAGACAGCTGCCTTTTGGGCACAAGTGACTCCACCATCCAAACCTGGTAGGCTCACTTGCCTCACATCCTTTTCTTCCTGCCCAGGAGAACTTATTTACCCATGAAGGAACAGATCAAATGCTACCGTGTCCATGATCCCAAAGAAGCAGAGCTCTCAGAGGGCAGAAGCCATCCCATTCTCACTCCATGTCCTTAGGCACTTGGGAGTATTTACCCAGCCGCCAATGGGAGAACAGTCCTAGGACTTTGGAACAGAAATTAAATAAGCAATAACATTCCTGCCCCCCCCAAATGATTACAGTCTAAAGGAGGAGATTGTATGAATCAACTAATCCACTGAAGAGACAATACAGTGGCTGGTCTGGCAATGAGTGGGTTAGTGACTATGTGGGTAGGTTAGTCAGTGGGACTAGGCCAAATGGCAGTCACATATGCAATAATAATAAACATTTACCAAGAACTTTCTAGGTGCTGGGTACTGTTCCAAGTACTTCCCATGAATTAACACAAAACCCTGCGCAGGACTTTAGGAATGAGGTACCATTTTTATTCTCATTGTATTGATGAAAGAAACACAGAGGCAAGGAAAGCAGTCCAAGGTCATTCAGTGAGTGAGGAGCTGGGACTCGAACCTGAGCAGCTGACTCCAGGCCCCAGAACTCCCTCACGTCTCCATACCTTCCAGTCAGGCAGGTAAGGACATCTGTCAAGAGGCTCAGTGATTACCAAGGTCATGCAGCCTGGACTAGGAGCCGAGTGTGTCCGTAGATGAAAGGGGGAGCAGGGCATGGCACCTGCCACTTGATTAATAACTCGAGAACAGGTAATAATTTCTTCCGGGGAAGGTGGAAAGGGCAGGGTCATAAGGCAAAGAAGTTGAGAAAGAAAAAGGAAGGAAGGAAAGAAAAAGAGAAAAGTGAGAGCAAGCCCGAGCCAGGCATATTTCTTCCCAAGGTCGTATCAGTGCCCGAGGGCACCCACAGGGCCCGGCAGGGGCCGCCTCCCTTTCTTCCCGGGGCCGGCGGGGGCGCGCGTGGCGGGACCGGCTTGCTCCTGAGCGGCTCCGCCGCTTTTCCGACCCGCTGTTTACTCCGGCGAGAGCGGCAGCCGCCGGCCGGACCTGCGTACGTGTGTCTGTGCGCTGCAGTGTAGCGTGTGTAGGGGTGGGAGCGGCGCAGCCTGCGAGAGTGGGGGGCGCCACGCGTCAGGGCGCGGAGTCGGTGCGCTCCACACGGCGCGCACGCTGCTCGCGGACCTCCCGGCACCCCGGGGCCCCTTCCGGAGGGTTCCCGCCCTGGCCGCGCCGAGCTTCCGACGTAGGCGCTCAGCGCCGCGGCGCGTCTCCAGAGGCCCGGTGCGCGCGCGGAGCGCCTCTGCGGCCGAGAGCGGCGTGGTACTTGGCAGACGCTCCCTTGGCGGCGGGGGCGGTGGCGGCGGCCGGGCCAGCCGTCTGGGAGTCCCGAAGGCCAGCCCCCTCCCGCCCCTGGTCCAGCCTCTGCACACTGCCTCCGCCCCCGGCCCGGGCCACCCGCCCCCCAGTCCCGCCTGCAGCGCCAAGCGCCCGGCCAGCCGCTGAACCCGGCCCGCCGGCGCGCCCCGTCCGGGATGGGGCGCCTGGACGCCTGAGTCGCCGTTCGGTGCGACCTCCAAGCGGGGGAAGGAGTCAGCGCCGCGCAGCTGCACTAGAATGGAGGTGCCCAGCAGCAGCGGCTGCAGCGACCCTAGCGGCGACGGGGCAGGGGACGGTGCCCATCCGGACTCCCGGACCCCCGGAGCCTCTGCGCCCAGCTCCAGCCAGTGCGCGGCCGCCCGGGAATCGGAGCGCCAGCTGCGCCTCCGCCTCTGCGTTCTCAACGAGATCTTGGGCACCGAGAGGGACTACGTGGGCACCTTGCGCTTCTTGCAGTCGGTGAGTGTCCCCGCCGCTAGCCCAGCTGATGTGCCCACTACCTGTGGCCGCGGTCCCCGGGGGGTCTAGAGTAGCCTTGGGGGCGCCCCGCGGGGCGCGCAAAGTGGAGGAAATCCTGGCTCCTCCAGTGCTAAGCTGTCGCCTCTCTGGACGGCCCGCGGTCCAGCTGTAACCCGGGGTCTCCCGCACTCTGTTGCTCCCCACGGCGCACGCTGCCCTTTTGTCTTTTCTTTCTCCTCCCCTCCTTTCAAATAGTTTTAAAATTAGTTACATCCGCGAGGCAGGGGCTCTGGAACCCAGACTCCCGGAGCTTTTGCTCCTGCGTCTTTTTCCCCGGAGCAACTTCGCCGCCTGGTGTACCAGCGACTACTTATCTCGAACAGACTTTAGCAATCATAGAGCCTAGGGACTCACCGCGTTGAGTTGCACAGGATAAAACCCAAAGCCCAGAGGAGGGATGGAAATTGACAAAACCCCAGGGTAGAATCTCTGATGCACACATTTTTGCTGGAGTTCGGGGAGAGTGGGTTTCGAACACACGTCTCGGCAGTACAGGCTCCCTAACTTCCCCTCCCCCTCAGTCTCCAAGTTGCAAAACAACAGCCTTAGGCTTTGTGAAATAACAGCTGAGCGCTTGCTGTGTGCCAGGTACTTTACATGTGTCATTGATTAGAGGCTTAACCTTCACAAGTGGCCCTTGAGGTAGGGACTCGAATTTCCCCATTTTTTAGATTGGGAGATTTTAGCTCCAGAGAGGCAGAGAAACTTGCTCTGGATCACACAGTTGGTTAAGTGGGGACACTGGGCTTTGAACTAGAGCAGTCCCAGCAGCTGCTCTAAACACCTATTTTATGCTGTATTTTTATTTTCTTTCTGTGAGAGAGAAAGGGTCCACTTCCTTACTCTCCTAGGAAGTGAGAAAACTGGCTAGAAGGTGGTGGGGGTGGATCAGAGATAGAGCCTTGGATGGAAGTTAGGAGACTCTGAGGCTTTAATCTCCATGCCTCCTGCTGGGACCTCATTTACTCCCCTTCCCTGCTCAAGGAAGTCTTTTAATCCTGGTTCTGGAAGAGCTGGTGCGGGGGTGGCTTTTTCAGAGACCCTTAGCGCTAGCCTCTGCTGCTCTCAGTTTCTGGGATAAAGGGGGTGACTGGGATCCTCTGGGGCTCTCAGTGACTTAGGGGTGTAGTTGAGGCTGCATGAGATCTGAATTCCAACTAAGGGAGGAGAGAACCCAGGAACCCTTACCTCTGTGAAAGGAGGGGTGTGTGTGTGTGTGTGTGTGGGTCGGTGGAGGGAGGGGGTTGTGCAGAGGCATTGAAAACCATTTGGCCAAAGTACCCTTCTAGAAAGGCCTGTAAGAATAAGGCAAGGTAGGCTCTCTTTCCTATCTCTTCCTCTCTCAGCGTTTCAGGGGGGAAAGAAAAGGCATCTGCTCAGTTTGAAGCTGGCAGTTTCTGAATTAAAGATGCACACAGCCCTGGTATCTTTGAGCAATGTCAAATTCTAGGGAACTCCTCACTTCTCCTTCTGAGCCACTCCCTGCTACCCAGTCTGGAAGAGAAACAGGAAACACAAACCAATTTTTATATTAATAGGAAAGAAAATATACCTCTCCCTCCTATGCCCCTGCCCTAGATGGTGTGGTTTATTTCAGAAAAGATACGGATTGTGTTTGAGTTAGCTGTGGTTTTAAATCGTGCACGTGTTGAGTTAGAGGAAGCTGGAATAATGGAAATTGATTGGAGTCAACCATTCTTAGGATTAAAGAAACAGAAAAACAAAATTTTTCTACTTCCACATTGTCTCCTGACACTTTTAATATGCTGAGCTCATCAAAGTTTTTTTTTTTTTTTTTGGGTGTTGATGTGTTAGTTTTGAGATGCGTTAGTTCTGTCTTTGACACGTGTTTTGGACCATTTATGCCACTTGTCCTGACCTCAGTTTCCCTACCTGTAAATAAGAGGAGGAGGATCCAGATTTCCTTTCTGCCTGTCCTTTTATGTGTCCCCAAGCCGGAGACAGAAACGGATTGATTGTGTAACCTGACCTGCCATACCTCATTTGTGAGCCACAGGAGTCCTCTCTGGTCCTGCTCCGTGAGCAGTGGTCCCTAAACAACCCAAGGAAGGCCTCTTTAGTTTTGAAAACCCGGGGCTTAGAGCTTCTGGAACTGCTAATTACCAATGTTTTCCATGGCAGCGAGGCTGGCAGCCTGCAGGTTGTGATTTTCCCCTGTCTTCCCACTCTCTCTTCCCAGTCTTTGTACTTGCTAAGGGATTTTCCCGGCTGCCTCCTGGCTTGGAAGAATGCACGGTAATCCCTCTTTGCTTTTAATGCCTTGTGGTAGAGGTAGGCCTTAAGGGACAGTGCTGGCCTTCCTGTGTCCCTGGTTTAAAGGTGCTGTCAGCCAGTGGAAAGGAAGCCTTTGTGATAGGCTGAGCATTGTGGGGGATGCTGAGAAACCAAGTCTGGCTCCTGCCTTTGAGGAGAGGAGAGTCTAGTCAGGGGTGACAAAAATGGGCATTAAAAAAAAAAAAAAAATTCAAGTGCAAGGCTGGGCTCTGGACTGAGACTGCTCAGGGTTAAGTCCTTGTACTTGTGACCTTGGGTGAGTGGCCTAACCTTTTTGAGGTTTACTTTTCATCATTTGTAAAATGGGAGATGATAATAGATCCTATTGTACAGATTTTTAAAAAAGGATAAGTGAGATATAAATTGATATAAAGCATGTAGAACAGTGTCTGACAGGTATTAAGGTATATGAATACTGGTTATTGTTATTATTTGATAATTAAAAAGTTATAGGTGATTAGGGTTATGATATTTCAGCGTTCAGAGACCAGGGATCTGACCAGGGAGGGCTTCCTGGAGGAAGTGTGGTCCCAGGCAACAGTGAAAGGAGGTCAGGAGCTCTGAGTGAGTTTCCTTTTGACCCTCTAAACTCCGGCTACATGAACTAGTGGTTTTTCTTTCTTTCTTTTTTTTTTTTGCAGCTTTTGGCTGGGGCTGGGTTTGAACCTGCCACCTCCTGTATATGGGGCTGGCACTCTACTCCTTTGAGCCACAGGTGCCACCCGGAACTAGCGGTTTTGTTTGGTTCCGGGCCTTGGGCTTTGTGGTTCCTGTAGAACAGTGGTTCTCAACCTTCCTAATGCCACGACCCTTTAATACCGTTCCTGTGGGTCGCGACCCACAGATTGAGAACCGCTGATCTCCCTATCTTTTCCCATCTCCTGCAGTAACTGGATTGCATCCTCTGCCCTGTCTCCAAGGGGTCCTGTGAGTTTGGTGTTTTGTGTGTGTTTGATATTAAAGAATTATGGAAAGGCAAGGACATCCCTCTCATTGAGATGCTGGATCTATCTTGGAGGACACCACAGAAGTTGTGGGAGACAGTGCCCAAGTTTTTGACTTGAAACCTTGTATATCAATATTTACAAGCCCTGGCCATCCTCTTGCACTGCGTTCATCATGGTGAAAGTGATGACAGTCATTACTATTTATCATTTGCCATTCTAAGCATGTTCCATGTGTTAATTCCTTAAGTCTCCTCTATGAAGGAGGTGCTGCTGTTATTTCATTAACAGATGAGGAAAGGGAGGCAAAGTGTGTTTAAGTGAGCTACCCTGGGTCATGCAGACAGCCTCGGGAAGATTTGATTTTGGGCTCCCTGACCCCAGCACTCATGTCCCCAGCTACTTTGCAAGTTGCCTCTGGCTCATGAAGTAAAAGCTTGGTATGTGATTTTTTAAGGTGGCAGAACTGGGATTTGAACCCAGGTCTCTGTGCCCCTTAACTTCCTCCTGTTACTTCCCCTCTGTGTTCTTTCTTCTGCAGAGTGGGCAGAACTGTGGAAGAATGGAAGTGGCAGCTGCCAGGTTCCTTCTCTACGCTTCATGTCTGCTCATGGTGTGGGGGTTGAGTGGGGCTCTGGAGCCAGGCTGCTGGTGTTCAGATCCTGGCTTTCCCCCACACCAACTGTAGGTGATCCTGAACAAGTCACTGACTTCCTCTGCGCCTCAGTTTCCCTTTCTTTACGATCTTTACAATGGGCATAGTATATAGCACCTGTGTCACAGAGATGTCATGAAACTTGGATGAACCTGAGGTTAAATGTCTTAGAACGGTGCCAGAAATATTGGGTACTTGGAATGCTGTGGTAGCTTTTTGGGGGGATATACAGCAATGGGATTCTCTCTTTGGGGCTCAAAGGCTCCCAAGGCCTGAGTAAGCCATGAGCTCACCTGCCTCTTGATTGGATTGGCTCAGAGTCTGCCTGCAAAGTGAGGGACCTCAGGGGCAGGTGCCAGTGGCTCCTATGGGGAGTGGACGAGCTGGGCTGTGATGGGGAGTGAGAGGGAGTCTGGATGGGTGGGCAGAGAGACCCTTGGCTTTCTGGAAGGCTCCCCTTGGCTGAGGACAGAGACCTGGCACTCCTAGGCACCCAGGGGGGTCTGCCCTGAATTTGCTGGGGTCTCTGAGGAACAGAGATTGTGGACAGAAAGCACTTAGAATGCTTGCTATGCTTCTGCTTTTTGGAGGAAGGAGACCAAAGTTTTTCTTCTCACTGGAGCTCTGCTTGCCAAACAAGAAACTGTGGTTTTGTGTTGTCACTATTTTTTGTTTTTTTTTTTTGAAAGATTCTATACTTCTAGTCTCACACTAGGGAGATGTGTTGGTGGGTAGTAGTAGTGGCAGTGGGGCTGGGCCACGTTAGATTCTGCAGTCATTGAGACAGAGTGACCTCCCCAGTGACTTGGGGGGATTTTCACAGCCTGTTGTGAAAAGTGGGATGCTAAGAAGTAGATAATAGCACAATTCTGCTTTTGGAAAATAAACAATAACCATAATGCATGTATGTATGTATAAGGCGCTTGGAGAAAAGGATGTAGAAAAAAGCAGCCAGAAAGATAAAAAGGCAAAAACGTGTACTAAGAAGTCCCTTTGGTAACACCCTTTTCATATAAAATTATGTGTATATATATGCAAATATAGTATTAAAAAATTCTGACAGAAAGAATTGTGTTTTCAGCATAGTTATTGGATTAATGCAACAGTAATAGTTACAATAACTTGCTAATATTTATACATTTGCAAGCCCTGTGCAAAACTTCCTTATGTATTAACTCAAAAGCTGCAGGGATTCTTACGCTTCCCATTTTACAAGTGAAAGGCACAGAGAGGCCAGGTCAGTTTCCTGAGATCATACAACCTGACAGAGCTGGTGTTTGAACCTGGGCCGTTTGGCCTAATGGCCCAAGTTCTTCACCACTACCTTGAATTGTTCCAGTGTGATGCTGGATTCATATGCAAAATTGCTGCCTTTCTGAGACTTTTGAGCTGTTCAAGTGGGTGAGAATCAGGCCAAAAAGTCCAAAAAGTTCAGGTAGCCTAGGCCAGGCCATCTTGTATTGGGCTGAATGTCATCTGGAAGTCAGTGAAAATCTTTTTTTTGTTTTGAGTCTCACTTTGTTGCCTCTGGTAGGGTGCTTAGCTCACAGCAATCTCAAACACTTGGCCTCAAGGGATTCGGCCTTCCAAGTAGCTGGGACTACAGGCACCCGCCACAACACCTGGCTATTTTTAGAGGTGGGGTCTCGCTCTTGTTCAGGCTGATCTCGAACCTGTAAGCTCAAGCAATCCATCTGCCTCGGCCTCCCAGAGTGCAAGGAATACAGCATGAGCCACCGTGCCTGGCCCTTACTGAAAATTTTTTGATGATTAAAAACTTCTGTGTCAGGACTGAGATGGGCCCCACTTTTGGGGTGTGGTAAGCAGAGCTAAGTACAGGTGAAACCATAAAGGTATTGTTAGAATGCTTTTCTCGGTATTTATGGAGCACGTGCTGTATATTCCAGGCAGTGGTTTAGGCAGTGAGAGTGCAGCCTTCAATAGGGCAGACGTGGTCCTTGGCCTTATAAGAAGGACAACCCGTTGGAGATGGTAGAATTAGTGCTTTTGAACAAGCATGTTCTTCAGATACTGGTAGTCTATCTACTATGACTCTGGTGTTTGCCATGGTAACCATTTAACTACCCCTTTTAAGAAGAGATGGATGGGGTTGGTGTCCATGGCTTTCAAGACTTCGGGGCACCCCTTTTTTGGAGAGTACCCTCCTTTATCACACAGTAGGCCGAAAACCTTTTTGGTTTTCTTTCTTAAAGCCCCCTTTCTTAAAGGTTTTGCAACAGTTAAGTTTTTGAAGCAAAGCAGGTCATGCCTGGTTGCAAGATAACCCCACCGCTCCAGTTTTGGTGACTTCTTTTCCAACAGACATGGGCTCTCCAGAATCCTGGTGGGAAGTGGGCGATGGGGTGGGCTGTGCTGGCTTCATGAAGCACAGGGCCAGGGCTGATTCTTGCCCTAGAGGTTAGGAGACGACACAGAATCTGAAAGGAAGCCAGGCAGGTCATTGAGTCTGAATCTCCTTGTTTTGCTGGTGAGATGAGCCAGTGGAGGGGAGATGGACACTGATTTAGGGCATCCCCAGTGTAGCTTGTTAGGTTCCATGCTCAGGGACCTGGGGAGAGGGCTCAGTGGCCCACATCCTTTTCTAGGGATTTGTGTTTTAACTAGCATCAAAGGTCCCTCTTAAAGGTCCTACAGAAGGCATTTGTGGAACGTGATATGGGCTACATCCCATTGCTCTCTCAATCCTTAGTCCTGTGGACACATTAGGGCTGATCATTCTTTGTTGTGGGGCTTTCCTGTGCATTGTACAGTGTTTAGAAGCACCCTGGGTCTTTACCCACTGGATACCAGTGGCACCCCCTTCCCCAGTGGGGAAAATCAAAAATATCTCCAGACATTGCCAACTATCATAGGCATGTAGGATACCCTGGCTGAGAAGCACTGGGCTGAAACCTCCTCTGGCTGCCAACTCTGTTTCCAGATTGTTTGGGGGCACTTACATGCCTTTGTTGAAATATACAGGATCGATGTGTGTTCATGCAAGCAGCAAGCTGCCGTTTGCTTTTCCTTCTAGCAGTGTGGGTCTTGGGCTCTTTCACTGACTCTAGATTTTTATTTTGTAGATCCTGCTCTGCCCCTGCATGACCTCGGGTATGTCCCTTTGCCTTTTTGGGCCCTGGTTTCTTCATCAGCAAAATGGGGATGCTCCCAGCCCCCATAGGAGTGAGAGCAACAGTCTGTGGAAAGTGGGTGGCCGGGCTGAGCGCAGAGCAAAAGGCAGGGCTCACCCCAAGGCCCACGGCAGGCTCATCCCTTCTCCATGAGGAAGCACCAACGAAGCAGGGGAGCCTTCTAGCCTCACAGCTCCATGTGGGGAGATTATATGTATATATATAACTTTTTTTTTTTTTTTTTTTTTGAGATTTGGTCACATTCTGTCAACCAGGCTTAAGTACAGTGATGTGATTATAGCTCACTGCAGCCTCAAACTCCTGTGCTCAAATGACCCCTCCATCCCAGCCTCCTGAGTAGCTGGGCATGAACCACCATGCCTAGCTAATTAAAAAAATTTTTTTCATAGATAGCTGGGCGCTGTGGCTTACGCCTGTAATCTTAGCCCTCTGGGAGGCTGAGGTAGGAGCGTTCCTTGAGTTCAGGAGTTCAAGACCAACCTGAGCAAGAACAGGAGCCCGTCTCTACTAAAAATAGAAAAAAATTAGCTGGATGTTGTGGTGGGAGTCTGTAGTCCCAGCCAGTTGGGAGGCTGAGGCAGGCGGATCACTTGAACCCAGGAGTTTGAGGTTGCTGTGAGCTAGGTTGATGCCATGGCACTCCAGCCTGGGGCAATAGAGTGAAACTTCATCTCAAATTTTTTTTTTTACTTATTTTTGCAGAGATGGAGTCCTGCTATGTTCCCCAGGCTGGTCTTAAACTCCAGGCCTCAAGCAATCCTCCTGCCCTAGCCTCCCACAGTACTGGGATTGCAAGTGTAAGCCACTGTGCCCAGCCTCCGTGTAGATTTTATTTTCTTGGCTCTGAGAGGACCAGGAAGGAATCTGTCTGCTCCTCTTTTCTTGTGTGGTTAGACACTCAATCTGTGTTTACCTTCCCGGTTACTTCCCCAGTGTGGTACTGACAGATGATCCTTTCATTCTGGGCCAGGCCAGGAGAGGTTGTTTCAGGCTGACAGGACCAGGACCCGAGGACTTTCCCTCTTGCTCTGGAGGAGGGTGGCTTCTGGGGGTTTTTCTGAGGAGAAGGGAGGCCAGGGCAGGGTGTGGACGGTCAGTGCTATCAGTTGTCTATTTACTCTGGGTGTGCACTCTCAGCCAGGCACTGTACTAAGTGCAAGCACTTGGCAGGAACGGGATGGATAAGCTCTCTGCCCTCAGGGAATTTTCAGACAACACAAAAAGAGAACACTTGTGAAAAGGACAAGAGTTGTCACGATTATAGCATTGACTGCAGCCCTACTGTGTGCCAGGCACTGTGATAAGTGCTTTGTGTGGATTATCATTTTTTTTAAGTAGGCTATTATTTTTAATATCTATTATGCCATGAATTCATAGGGAAAAGAGGCCAGTAGCTTAGGGAGACCGGTGCCTTGCCATTGAATGTGACAAAGCGTTGCATGACTATTATGCCATGAATTCATGGGGACTTCAGGAGCTCCTTTCTGTTGGTTCTCACCAACAGTGTGCTTCTCTGGGTGGAGCAGGCTGGCACTTCAGTTGAACCCAGGTACCTTTTTCTTTAGCTTCCTTCTCTTTCTGATCATTTTCCTTCGTGGGTTTTAGGAAGCTATCTTGGCTCTTAGGGTCCTTAAGATGCTCAATATGAACATTAATCCTCTTGGCAAGAATCTTGACCTTAACTTGTTTGTTTCCAACAATGCCAACAGCACGCTGGGTAACATTATAGTTTTGCCCAGTTTTGCCATGGTAACATTTGTGTGGCATGCCTTTTTGAATAGTACCCATTCCCTTGATGTCTACAATATCAGTGTTCTTGTAGATTCTTATATGTGTTGCCAAAGGAACAACTCCATGTTTTCTAAAAGGCCTAGAGAACATATATCGGGTGCCTCTCCTCTTTCCCTTTGTGTTTGTCATTTTGGTGAATTACTGGAAGATGGCATCTCTGGCTGAAAGCTGGGTTATCTTTTTTTTTTGAGCTCTTGCAGTCTTCTGAGGTTGATACATCATTGTACCTATTTTGCAGATGGGGAAACTAGGGCACAGAGAGGTTGAGTAACTTGCTCAAGTTCACACAGCTGGGGAGTAGATGCATAGGGAAGGAAATAAAATGTTGATATGTTGGTGATAGGGATGGCAGCATCTACTTTAGATAGGGTGGCCAAGGAAAGCCTCTCTGAGGAAATGACATTTGAGCTGAGTCCTGAAGGAGGAGATGGAGTCACCTGTGGAAAGAGTTGGGAGCAGGTGCTCCAGGTAGAGGGAGCATTATGTGCAAAGACCCTGAGGCAGGACAGGGCTTGGATTATTTGAGGAACAGTGAGAGTTCAGGGTAGCTGGAAGGGAGAGTAGGGGAGATGAAATTGGCATGATTGGTAGAGGCCATGTCCGGGCCTTATACCTGTCGTGAGCGCTTTGTGTTTTATTCCTATTGCTTGAGGAACCCCTGGAGGGTTTTTAGTAGGGGTGTGGAGTGGTTCAGCTGATGATGCAAAAAGCAGGACTGTGCAGTGGTCTTTCCAAAATCTCAGCTGTCTCTTCTTGCCTCCAGCCTGAACACCCATCCAGGAGGGAATGACCACACCTTTCCTCCCCCAGGCAGATCCCCTGCCTGTTCCCAGGTTGCTATGTGATACGGGGGTGGTTCTGTCCCCTCTCTGGGTCTTAGTTTCCCTATGTGTATTCTGTGAGCAAGTAACTAGGGCAGGCTCCCTGAAGGAGGGTGGCTGAACTGACCACACGCAGAGAGGAGTTTGGGCTCCTGTCTGTAGCCAGGATGTGGACAGGATGTGAAGGTGGCCACCTCTGAGCTGCGAGGGCTTTTAATGTGAGACAGGTCCTGCTTCTTGACACAGAGGAAGGCACCCCTTGTTTTCTGTTCAGGAAACTAATTTGCATGATTAAGAACTGTTAGGCAGGACCTTGGACTCCACCCTCCAGCTTTAATCATCTTTATAACACTTTGCCCTCAATCAGCTCTCATCTCTGCCCTCTGGGGATATATTTTGCAGGCCTACTTCATGGGGGAGGAAAACAGGTACAGAGAGGTGAAGTGGATTGCCCAGGGACACACAGCCAGGGAAGAGCCAGGACTGTTGTAATCACCTCCTCTGCTCACACTCTTGCCTTTTGCGTTCTTGTTCTCCTTGGGGAGTCAGAGGGATCTGATTAGAACCCAGTCAGTTACATCTCACTCAGTGAAAGCAAAGCCCTTAGAATGGCTGGAACATCCTCCAGGATCTGCTCCCGGTTGCCTCTCCCTGATGACTCTTTCTTTTCTTTTTATAAGGTTGAGATATGATTTACACACCATAAACCTTACCCTTCCAAGGTGTACGATTTGATGGTTTTGTGTATGTTCACAAACATGTGCAACCATCCCCATCACTCCAATTCCAGAATCTCCTGTTGCCCTAACCCCTTACCCACTCCCCAGTCACATTTGCCCTTTCTCAAATGCAGTAAATATGCACACGCCCAGGGCCCTTCCACCTGCTCTGTCTGGAATGCTCTTCTCCTAGTATTCCTGTGGCTCACTCCTTCCCTTCTTTCAGGCCTCTGCTCAGACACTGAGTTCTCTCCCAACTCTCCTCTGCCCCCCGCCCCCCAGCCCCTCCTTATCTTCCTTCCCAGCATCATGTTTTTCATTAGCTAACACGCCAGACATTTTACTTATTTATGGTTTATCGTCTTTCTCCTTCACTGGAATGTCAGGATGGGGATTTTTATCTGTTTTATTCACTTTGTCTCTCTGATACCCTGGCACATAATAGATGCTCATTAGATATCTGTCGAATGAAAAACCCCAAGGTTCTCCTCTGTGCATGCTTGGCTTTATTCCATGATATGATTGTTTTGAATTGCATAACTGCTGAGTATTTTTGTGCAGACTTCCATGTAGATTTGGGACTATGATAATCCCGTATTCTGGGATTTTTTTTCTTTCTTTTTTTATTTTTCCGAGACAGAGTCTCACTTTGTTACCCTGGCTAGAGTGCTGTGGCATTATAGCTCACAGCAACCTTAAGCTCCTGAGCTCAAGTGATTCTCTTGTCTCAGCCTCCTGAGTAGCTCCGACTACAGGTGCCTGCCACAATGCCCAGCTTTTTTTTTTTTTTTAGAGATGGGGGTCTCACTCTTGCTCAGGCTGGTCTTGAACTTGTGAGTTCAAGCAATACCCCCACTTCAGCCTTTCACATAGCTAGGATTATAGGCCTGAGCCAGTGTGCCTGGCTGGCTTGAGGGGATTTGACACAGGAGAATTATCTGCAGTGTGGTGCTGTGCTCAAGTGCTCAGGATCTTGGCTAGATTGTCTGGGTCTGAATCAGTGGCTGTGTGACATTGGATTAGGAGCTTTTCCTCTCTGAGCCTTGGTTTCCTCATCTGCAAAATGTGTTAGGGTACTTGGCTCAGTACCTGGAACATGGTCAGGTCCTAATAATCGGTAATGGTTCGTTCTTAAAATTGTGTTTTCTCGTGTTAGTATTTCCTTACTTTCTGCCCTGGGACAGTTATATAACACATCTTATCTTGAGCATGCTGCCTCAGATCCTTCCTGGGACTTGCAACAAGCAGCTGAGTTCACTTGGACCAAGTGGACCGTTGCCCCAGACACATGGTCTCTGCACTCTGAAGGCAGCTGGGTACCAGAGCATCCTTGGGATGGTTATAATTTGAAACTAGAAGATGCTATTTATTTTCTTCTCCAGGGAACCTGCCCAAAGATAGGGGCAAAAAAAAAAAAAAAAAAAAAAATCAGAAATCAATTTCTCAAAAATTCTCCCATTCCTCCTCTGTGAAATCTCTCCAGGGACCTGAACGGGCAGAGATTAAACTGCTCACCACTTGCTGGGCCTGCAGCGTATTTGATTTGCAGCCTCATAGTTTTGCAGATGAGGAAACTGAGGTCCAGAGAGGGAAGGTCACTTGCCTGAGATCACACAGAGTTGCTATATTAGTTATCTGTTGCTGCTTAACAAATGACAACAAATTCAGTGGCTTTTTCTTATTACCTCAGAGTTTCTCTGGGCCAGCAGTGTGGGCACAGCATGACACAGGGTCTCACGAGGATACCAACAAGGTGTTGGCCAGGGCTGTGATTTCATCTGAGGTTCAGAGTGGGGGCGGGCTATGCTTTACATTGTTGGCAGAATTCAGCTCCCTGAGATGTGGGGCTGAGGTCCCTGTTTTCTTTCTGGCTATTGATTTGTCTTACCTCCTAGAGGCCACCCTGAGGTCTGAGCCATGTGGCGTCTCCCAAGGTGGCTGCTTTACAGCCTGCAGGTGACTTACAGGTTTTGAATCTCCCTTCAGGAAGGGTCTTTAACTCCCCACCCGTTTTTCCCCTTCATCCTCTTTTAAAGCCTCACCTGATTATATCAGGCCCATTTGGAGGTAAGTGATTTGGAACCTTGATTATATCTGCAAAATCCTTTTATCTCTGTTATATGCTCTATCTCCCTCACAGTTATAGATCCTGACCTGAGCACATTCACAGTCCCATCTGTGTGAAACGGGAAGGAATCCTGCGGGCCATGTACCAAGTGGGCAGGAATCTTGGGGATCATCTCCAGATTCTGCCTGCTAAGATTGGTTGATGGTGAATTTGAACTCAGGATTGTCTGATTCAAAAACTCATGTTCTTGACCACTGTTCCATTTGTTCCCTCACTGACCCTGCTCAGAATGGCCCCTGAGGTGAGCTGCCAGGCTGGTGGACTCAATTCTGGCTCATTTTGAGTGAGGTGGGGCAGATGGGACATATGGTGGGGTGCAGTTTCCTCCCTGGCAGGACCTGGTCTCTCTCACATGGTACACATCCCACCAGGCATCTCTTGAAATGGTGGGATTTCAATAGATTCAAGATTCAAGAGATTGGTGAAAACACAATCTCTTCTGTTGTGTTTTCTGGATTGTTGAGGATGAGCCCAGAGTATCTGTCCTCCTTGGTACCGTCCTCCACCTAGGGGTTAGGCTGAGACCTGGCCAGGGAGTAGGTGCTTGACTGCTCCCTTCCCAGGAGATGTTTATGGCAGATGTTGTCTCCTGTTTACTCTGATGGTGGGGTGGGGAGAGTCATTCTGGTTATATTGATTTCTGAGTATTGGGGCTTATCTAGATAACTTACTGTTTAGTGATTTTAAATTTAATTCTGTTGTGCTCAGAGAATATGTTCTGTGCGGTTTTTGCTCTTTGGAATTTGACTGAGACTTAGCTTATGACCCAGCATATGGTCAACCTTAGTGATCATTCCGTGTGCCTTTGTAAAGAGTGTGCACTCAGCTTTTGTGTGGAATGTTGTACAAATGCCATTTTATTTATTATTCATTTATTTTTATAGAGATGGGATCTTGCTATGTAGTGCAGACTGGTCTCGAACTCCTGGCTTTAAATACCTTACCTGCCTGGGCCTCCCAAAATGATAGGATTTGGGAGGCCCAGGCAGGCGAGGTATTTAAGACCAGGAGTTTGAGACCAGTCTGAGGTCTCGAGCCAATGAGCCAGTGAGCCCAGTCCAATGTCATTTTTAGATCTAGATGGTGGGGAGTGTTGTGCATGTCTACTGTATCCTTACTGATGTTTGGTCCATTGTTCTGCCACTTACTGAGAGGGGGCTGTGAAAATCTCCAACTATGATTTTGTAGATTTGTGTATTTCCCCCCAGAAGTTCTGCTAGTTATTACTTTGTGTATTTTAAAGTTCTGTTGTTGGTAATACACATTTCTGATTATGTCTTTCTAGTAAGTTGACCCTTTTATCGCTGTGAAATACTTCTCTTTACTTCTGAAAATGCTCCTTTTCTTAAAATCTGTTTTGTCTGATGTTACTATGGCCATGCCAGCTTTCTTATGCTTACTGTTTTCCATTTTTTTTTCGTTTTAGCCTTTTGTGTCTTTATATTCCAAGTGCATCTCTTACAGGCATCTTATAGTTGGATAGTCACTGCCTTTTCATTAGACTGTTTAGCTTAT
Source organism: Loris lydekkerianus (assembly GCA_963574355.1). Classification (NCBI taxonomy): domain Eukaryota; kingdom Metazoa; phylum Chordata; class Mammalia; order Primates; family Lorisidae; genus Loris; species Loris lydekkerianus. The sequence continues at coordinate 4,913 of CAUYPK010016158.1, read as the reverse complement.
ATACATTTAATGTAATTATTGATGAGGTTTAGATACAACATCTTGTCATGTCATTCTCGTTTGTTTGATGGGACAGTAATAGTCATAAAGGATCCTATCTTCCCCCATCCCCACTCTACTAGAGGTAAAGAGAGCAGAAGGTTAAATCATCCCTGAGGTTAATTGAATCCCAGCTCTTTATTGTGGCTTTGGAAATATGTGATCTGGCCGCTATGCCAGCCACATCTCCTTCCTTTGTTCATTCTGCCCCAGCCCCACCAGCTTTCTTTCTGTTCTTGAGCTGTGCTCACCTGGTTCCAGCCTCTGAGCCTTTTCACTTGCTATTCCTGTTGCCTGGAACACTTTGCACCCTGATTTGTGTCAGGACCCCCTCCCTCCCTTTCAGTTCTCAGCTTAGGTACCACTTCTTCAGAGAGCATTGAGGCCTTTCTCTACATGACTGTACCTGTTTTCTTGTTGGTACCTGTCACTGCTTGAAATTACTTTGTCTATTTACTTGTTTAGTGTCTGCCTCTTCCCTTAGAATATAAGTCACATGAGGTCACAGCCCTTATCCGCTGTGTTTGCTGACAAGTCCCTTACACCTAGCACATAATGGGTGCTCTGTTAGTATTTGTGGAAGGCACGAATGTGTAAGAGAAAGGAATTGAATGAGGCCTACTCGGATGGAGGCTTTCCTAGCTGTGACTTTGTTTCTGACTGGGAACCCTGGTGGGGGGGGGGGGGGGTAGCCACACACTGGGCCCTTGGCCTCTTGCCCTTACCCACACCGGGAGGGAAGAGGGATTGGAATGTTTTATTTGCCAGGTCAGGAAGTTCTGTGTGGTCCCAGGCATCAGTCGATGGGCCACCAGGCTGTTAATTGGGTGGTTTTATGATTTATTTTCCCTTGATCACTAAGGTAGTAAATGCAGCAGAGGTGTGTGTATCAAAACATATTTCCTGTGTCTGTTCAGCTTCTGATGCTGTCCTATGCAACCCAGGGTGGTAAGATGATGTTTTGCATGTATGTTTGGTTGCATGTATTATAAAACCAAGTTTGTTGTACTTATGGGCAATTTAATACATTTTTCCCAAGTTAACTTTTGGGTAATTTTTTCATTTATCAGTGTTCCCCTCCCATTTTCTTCCTCCCCCATGTCCCCTCATACATACACATATGCATATTATTATTGTTTTGATCCATTTGAGAGTAATTGCAGACATGATGCCTCTGAATACTTCAGCGTGTGTCATGTAAAAACACAATCTCTTCTGTAATCACAGTCCAGTGAACAAAATCAGAACATTTTGGCATTGTTACTAAATGATATAATCCATCATCTGTATTCAGGTTTCACCTATTTTCCTCAAAATGTCCCCCATCGCCATCCCCAGCCCAGGATCACACATTATGTTCAGTCACACATCTCCTTGGCGATTTTGATGGTCCTCGGGAGAAACTCTCCATTAAGGTGTGGCTCTGCCTACTCTTCTCCTGGTGCTACCACTAACCAGCTCTGTGACCTTGGATCTCAGTGTCTTCAGCTGTAAAGGGGAAAATCTCCGTTTTTACCACATTGGCTTGTTCCCTGCTGCCACACATTTTATTAAGCACCTACAGTATGCCTGGCCCTGCTGTAGATGCTGGGATACAGCAGGAGGCAGGGCGGGTGGACATCCAGCCCTTGTGGGTGCAGTGAAGTAGGTGAGAGCTGGGCCTGGAGCTGGCCCCCTGGGATGCCCACCAAGCACTGGCCGTGTTTGCTGCTACTGCATTCATTTTATAACATTTGGGGGATAAAGATGAGTGAAAAGAGCTCGCCCTGCCAAACAGCTATTTCACTTTTAGGTATACTTCCTCCTTGTTCTTTGCATTTTGTTTTGGCCTAGGTAGGATCAGGCTGTACACACCGTATCGTACTCTGCTTCTCTTGCTTCCGTGCACACTGCCTCGCGTTCCTAGTAAGCATTCTACACCGGCAAACCTTGAAAGGCTTCACAGCGAGACGTGGAGGCTCTGGATCCCCGCCATCAGATCCTGGCCACTTACCAGCTGTGTGATGGGTGGGCAGGTTGCTTTACCCATGTGCGCCTCAGTTTCTGTATTTCCTAAAATAGTACCTATCTCTTAGATTGATGGGGGAATGAAGTGAATAGGATCTACAAAGCTGTCAGGTAAGCGCTCCCTGTATATTAGCTATAGTTATAAGAATTATTATACTAACATAAAATATAATAATGTTAGACTAATAAAATTGTCATTTAACCATTCCTCTTATGTAGGGTATTTAGGTGGTTTTCAGGTTTTCAAAATTTTAAATCATGTGCATCTTTGTTCTTGTGTTATCAATTCTTTTATCAATTTAGTAATTGAAGGCTGAAGAAACCTTGATTCTTTGGTCTTTTTTTTATACTTTTTTTTTTTTTTGAGACAGAGTCTTACTTTGTTACCCCTGGTAGAATGCCATGCCATCATAGCTCACAGCAACCTCAGACTCTTGGGCTTAAGTGATTCTCTTGCTTCAGCCTCCTGAGTAGCTGGGACTACAGGTGCCGGCCACAACTCCCAGCTATTTTTAGAGATGGGGTCTCTTGCTCTGGCTCAGGCTGATCTTGAACCCGTGAGCTCAGGCAATCCACCTGCCTCGGCTTCCCAAGTGCTGGGGATTCTTCGGGGATTCTTTATTAGTTCAAGCCAATGATTGGCGCGAGAATCCTAGAATCAGGTTGTCAGAGCTTCAGGACACCAAGACATTATCTCATCCAGTCATCTCATTTTTCTGGGAGGGGAAACTGAGGCACAGAGCTGTTCAGTGACTTGGCCCAGGATTACCAAGTGAGTTTGTGGCTGAGATGGAACTTGAACCCAGGTTTTCTGACTCATATCCCACAATATGGGATACGCTTTTGTCCAATGGCCAAGGCTCCTTGGAGGACAGAGAGATCTTCTTTGACTTCACTGACTGTGTGTGTGTGTCTGGTTCTGGTGTGAAGTCGTTTTCTGGGCCCTTGCTCTGGTCCCAGTCTGTGCTAGCTGCTGCAGACATATGGGATTAAAGCAGAGCCCCTCACTGTCATTCATGGTCAGAACCACGGAGTCCAAACTGGGGGTCCTTAGGTCAGATTCATAAGTGGAGGTTCTGTCAGGCCGGCATGGCATTTTCCAAAATTTTTACTAGTTGGTAACATTGAGAAATCAAGAAATTTCATATAAAAATCTATAGTTCTGGCTTCTTAAATAATCAGAAGCTCTGTCCATACTAAGCTTGCATTTCTATAGGCAATGCTCGGCTGGAATGAGTAGCACCTGCCCTTATACAGGGTACAGGGCTTGCAGTCTTCAGTTTTGCCGCAGTCTCTACCCCTCTCTAGTATGTTCCTGACACTGAGACCAGACATTGGTTCCCATGGCTCTGTTTTTTGTTTTTTTTTTTTAATTATAGAGTTGATGGGGCAAAGGAATATTTCTTTTAACTCATGTTTTTTTTTTTTTTATTACATGGAAAACTGAAAGTCTAACCATGAGGATCATGTGTTTTAAGAAAAGTAGGAGGTGGAGGCTTTCTGTCTGGAAGAGAAGAGTGTTCCTGTGTGTTTCATAGGCAGAGACACACTTTTCTGTTAAAAGGCTGCAATTTTTGGTGTGCTCTCAGCTAACCGACACAACGGGACAATGTCAGGGTATATGGCACACCTCCTGGGTGAGGGGTGCAACTCCAGCAGAGACCGCACCTAACAGTCGTAAAACATTGTAACCTAATTGTCTGTATCCTCATATTAATCTGAAATTTGAGTTAATCTACAACTTGAGTTTGTGGGTGGTCCCCTTGGTTCTCTGAGGTGAAGAAGAAAGGGGGAGAAGTTGGTTCTCTGTCAGAGGGGCTGATTCTGTCACTCCAGTTTCCACTTCCTGTAGCCTGTGGGCGATCATTCCCTTTTCTTTTTCACAAATTCAGCTGTTAAACTGGAGGTTCTCCTGTTTTGTCTGCCCTGCTTGCTGTATTTATGTCCCTTTTGGAGACCCAGGGGTGCAGACTACAGTGAGGAAGCATTGGGTTCTTCAGGGTCCTGCAGGTGCTGTTGGGGCCTCTTCTTGGATCGTAGGACGCTGGTACCGGCCCAGTCAGGCTTGGTGTCTCCCTGCTCTTGAGGCAGCCAGGTAGTGTGACCTCCCCTCTGACCTTGTTTCTCCCTGATCTGGGAGATTTTGAGCAACAATAGAACAACAACAATAACAACAGTTGTTGCTGGTGCTGCTGCTGAGTGAGCAAAGCTAGCTGGTTGTCAGGATTCTTTGGTTGCAAGCAACAGAAAACCCCTCTTAAGCTACCATCAGCAGGAGTAGGAATTGCTTGGCTTGTGTTAGTGAAGGGGCTGTCCATTGTCCCGAGGTGGGCTCTGAATGGGTCGTGTGCCCAGCTACTGGGGCTCAGGCAGGGTCTGGGTTGGGACCCTGCCTGTGCTGCCTGGCAGTGGGGGAGGTGCTTCATGGAAGGAAGACCCCCGGTTGTTGGGACAGAAGAGGGAGAGGAATTCCAGGTGGGAGCTTCTCCTCTCCCTGGTGCCAGTGTTTCAATCCCAGATTGGAAGACTTTGCCTGCCCCCAAGTCTTGGGTCCCAGGGGAATCCTCTTGTCTGCTTGCACTTGGCTTGGCTTTTCTTCTTTCTTTCTTTCTTTCTTTCTTTCTTTCTTTCTTTCTTTCTTTCTTTCTTTTCTTTTCTTTTCTTTCTTTTCTTTCTTTTCTTTCTTTTCTTTCTTTTCTTTCTTTTCTTTCTTTTCTTTCTTTTCCTTCCTTCCTTCCTTCCTTCCTTCCTTCCTTCCTTCCTTCCTTCCTTCCTTCCTTCTTTCTTTCTTTCTTTCTTTCTTTTCTTTCTTTCTTTCGAGACAGAGTCTCACTGTACTGCCCAGGCTATAGTGCTGTGACATCATA